>JAKTRM010000027.1:0-120048 GCA_030579635.1 Wickerhamiella australiensis | reverse complement strand
GGTTTCTCTCGTTAAGCCACGCCTGTGCCATGGCGAGCGTCTCTGCAAGCGCCACACAATTAGTATCGTGAGAACCAGACTGATGATAGATCGTTAGGTCGTCGGCGTATCCAATGATACTACAGCCGTAAGCAGTGATTTTCTCGTATAGTGGACCCAACGTCACGTTGAACAGAAGTGGCGATATGGGAGACCCTTGCGGGATACCTGTAACCACGTCAAATGGCTTCGATTGTAGGCCATCGTAGCTGACCTGAACTTTCCGATCGGTCATAAAATGGTATGCCCATCTTACGGCCTTCTCTGGTACACCATAATACGCCAGTGCATTACACAGTGTGCCACGGTGAACATTATCGTAGGCGCCAGTGATATCCACGAATGCTGCAGTGGTCACTTTGTTTTTGGAGTGTGCCTTGACCACGCTATCAGTGAGGAGCAGCAGAGCATCTGCAGTGCTGTACCCTTCTCGATTGCCAAACTGTGTTGTCGGTAGCAGGGGCAGGAGTAACTTTGTGAGCCTCGTGTTGATAATTCGCTCCAGTAGTTTGCTCAATGTGTTTAGAAGTGCAATCGGCCGATAATGCTTGGGAATAGAGTAGTCCCTTTTACCAGGTTTCCTCAGGAACACCACGTTAGCCTCACGCCATGCCTTGGGGTGATATCCTTTCTCTAAGCAAGCGTTCAATGTGAATCTCAGTACTTCTCTCGATAAAGCGCCTTCCTTAGGACCGTATTTAGTTGACCAAACAAGCTCGATCACCTCGTTGCTGATTTTATCAGGACCAGAGCTTTTCTTTCGCTTTAGAGCAGTAATAGCAGACATGTCAAATTTGATAGACAATTTTTTCTTGCCCTACCCTAAAGGACTGAAAAAATCAGGTATTTGAGTATATAAGCCCTTCAATGTGATACACGCATAATCCGTTATGGTCTAGTGGCTAGGACGTCGCGCTCTCACCGCGGAAGCCAGGGTTCAATTCCCTGTAACGGAGTTAACTTTTTGGCTCTTTTATCAGAGAGCCAACATGGCTCTTGCTCACCTACACCCCGCGCACCCGCTAGCTGCCTAATTATGATCTCACTAGTGGGGCCACAAAACAAAGGTCACCACACCTTTAGGAACCTAATGCTCACGCTCTTTTGTTGTTGCCTCTCTGATCAACATCCCGCCGGCGGAGATGTTTGACTACGACCTGAGTTTTTAAGCTAGCTATATGGAAGCGCATTAGATGCACACTGGTCGAGTTGACCGATTTTAAATTTCCAATTTTATCCTAACCTTAGTTTATTAGCTACTATTCAATGGATACTTGGCGATTCTCGAGGCAAATTCCTCTACCAAAGCTTGTGAGAAGCCAGGAAACTCGCTGTCCAATTTTGCCATAGCATTGTGAACTCGCTCAATCTTGTTTCTTGCCTCTTCTTTTTTAGACCGCTTCTCGACGTTGAAGAATGCAGGGTGAACGTACAAATTGAAAGCATTAGACATTACAATTTTCTGCTGCTGCGATTGCTGGTGTGATTTTCTCTTTTCAACATTATTGGGACTGGCACTCACATTGAGCCTGGCCTGAGGCATGCTTGCCAAGACTGGGTGCCGAATCACTGTAGGTGATTCATTCGTTGGTGACATTGTCTCAAATTTCCAGCCCCTGTCGCGATCGATGCAAGGGGAGTGGCCACCACTCGTTGGATGTACGAGAACGCCTGCGTTGGAGACCCCAGAGGATGAATTGCGCGAACGCAGCAACTGATCGACCAGTTGGGTGAAGGAACGAGGCGGTGAAGTAACATGTAGCCATCTACTTTCCACCAGCTGCTTGGCACTAGGCCTTTGCGTCGGATCCTTCTGGAGACACTGTGAGACAGTTTTGACGTATGTGGGGCTCATAAGTGTACCTTGACCTTTATTCCAGCGAGCTAGTCTGGGGGGATCATTTTCCGCAATTTGCATCATCGCCTTGGTAGGAGGCAGGTGTGATAAGGGTACTTTACCGGTGACTAGCTCAATGGCCACGATACCCACCGACCAAACGTCAACTTCAGGCCCATAGAGATTCTGAGTAATAATCTCAGGTGCCATCCAGTATGGCGTACCCATAAAAGTAGCACGTTGTGGCAGCGAGTGCGTAATTTGGGCTCCTACTCCCAGATCTGCGACTTTGACCTGATAAGAGCTAGTGAGGAGAATGTTGGCCGATTTGATATCACGATGAATGATTGAGTTTTTGTGAATATAATCAAGTCCAAACAGCATCTGCTTTACAATGAAAGTGGCAGAGTCCTCGGGAAGCAAGCCCGTCTGTCGAAGGAGGTCATAGCAGGATCCCGCCGCGCAAAACTCCATCGTCATCCAAAGTTTTGTATCGTTGATCTTCACGTCAAACAATTGAGTAACAAAGGGTGATTTCAGTGCCCTGAGAAGTCTTATCTCCAGAAGGATGTCCTCAACGTTGCAGTCACTGTCCAAGTCGACCATCTTTATAGCAATCATTTGACCTTTGGAATCAAGCGCCTTGACTACCTGACCAAAGGATCCTCTTCCTAGCACTTCAAGCAAACGATATTCACTCATATTTTGTTAGCAATGACCAGAGGTGAAGAGTTTCGCAACATGGTACACGGTTCTATATGTTGCATTGTTGTTGTGCAACTGACACTAGCTATTTTTTGTTATGTTACTTAAAAAAACGTGAGATGAAAATCCTATCTGACTTCAATCTTGGCATATTCCCAGTTTATGCCTCGTGACGATTAAGAATAGTGATGCTTTCTTCGACTTAGACCCAGATCTGGTTAATCAATGCCACCAACAATATAACTTGGTTCATCCACATCAACATTAGATCGCAAAACTTCATGCCTCAATATTTAAAATGCAATCTATCTATATTTATCAATCAGCAGCTTTCGGGTCGCAGCGCAAGGCCTCCGATGGTGAGTGGCTGGCTAATAGTGATGCCATTTATAGTCACAAGAACCTTATAGCGTATAGCAGTTAGACACCCTGTATAAGTGGGCTCTAGGGGAATCTCGCACCCGGTAAGATTGAGGTCAAAGTGAACGTCTGCGTGTTTATTCTCTATCCATTCGCATATCACACCTAGCCTTTCTCTTTTCAGTAGCTGCTCTTTTTGAGGGATCTCTAGAGACTCAATGGCTGATTTAGACCAGAATACACACCGGACTACCTTGTACTCGAGCTGTGAGATTAGTGGTGGGGTATGACAGTGATGAGGTAGATAATACAGCTTGAAATGAACTGAGAGAGATTCATTCGGGTCACCAGAATGATGCAAATAGGAGCGGTGGGCAATAATTCTCCCTGGAGATTTGTAGCCATTCCTCAGGGTTTTTCTCAAAGTGTAGCAAGTTGAGACTTCTTTCTCACCAGGCTGATAAACGGATATGGGGGTGAATTGGAGTGCTTTGTATGCATTGAAAAGGTACCCAACAATTGAAATTTTGAGATTGTAGCTACAATCACATTTAATGGGAACGTTCAGTTTGTGAATCCCCAGGCTAGGCGGAAGTGTGTCATGGCCCTTGCCGCACTTGCACGACCCTATCCAGTCCTCTTCGGGAAATTTGATAGCAAATGGTAGTTTATAGCAGTATCCAGCATAAAATGGAGTATCAATGGGTATGTGAGAGACCGCTATAACTCTCTTGAGCACGACAGGCGCTGCCTCGCCATAGCTACCACTGCGCTCTCGACTAAGGATTTCCAAGTTGATTCCCAATGGCATAAAAGTTCGGTGAGGAGTGATTTGTATCGATCCCTTGATAAATGTGCCGAAAGTACATGTCGCGTCTTGTATCCGCACCACAATGGGCTCCTGGCGCCATGTATCTGGCACTATAGATGAGCATATTGGCTGTAAAGTATACTCAGGTAAATCTTCATGAGTTGATGTCAATATTCCGCTGAACGCGCTTTGCGGCCGCATGCCTATTAACAAGGACATGTGGTGTTGTAGGCCTGAAACTTGATGTCACCGAATATAGCAGGCATGTGCATATGCGCCTAGTCGATTTTAGACGACCGGCGTGTCTGATGAAACCAGTGGCTTTATGTGAAACTAATCTACCAAATAGAAAAAGAAAATTTATTATCGAGAGTGTCAAGTGAAGAATAAAGTTGACATACATTCTATATACTAAGCCATTAATCCATCTCAACATCGTCGGCCTCGTTGGCGGGTTCCTCACCGGAGTCCGCATTCTTCTTAGCCTCAGCTGCCTCACGCGCAGCCTTATCAGCTTGAAGTTTCTCAGCCATCTTGCGGTGCTGTTCAGCCTCCTTCGCGGCCTGCTTAGCCTGGCGCTCCTCTTCGAGCTTAGCGTTGAAACGACCCTTGATCAAATTACCAATGCTGGCGAGATCCTCGTAGCGGGCAACGTATTGACCCTTGGAGGCATCCTCACCATCACTGTAGAGCCATTCCTCAGCCTTCATGGCACGCTCAAGAAGCTCGCTCTTCTCCTCGGCAGAAGCAAACTCAGCGTACTTGCCGTCGAGCTTGTCACGAATATCGTAAATGTATTCCTCTAGGGCGTTCTTGCGCTCTTCGGTATCAGCGACAAGCTTGTCCTCGGAGCTCATGTTGGACTCCTTTTCGAGGTCTGCCTCAATCTGCTTCTGGCTAAGACCAACGGCCTGGTGGACAATTTCAAGATCGGCCTTCTTGACCCACTTCTTCACAGTTTTGGTTGTGGGCTCAGAGTCCTCATTAGCAGCAGGTACGGTCTCCTCGACCTCTTCCTCCTCGGCAGTGTAGGCAGAGTCAATAGTGTACATACCACTGGGGTCTTGACGGAGCTTGAGCTTGACGGCGACTTCCTTATTGGGCACGCCCTTGATCTGCCATTTACCGATCAACGCGTCAACACCCTTGTGAAGCTCTGCAGGGTTGGTGTACTTGGCCTCAATTTCAAAGTCTTTAGAGCGGTGGAGAGTTACAACCTTGGTGGCAGGGAAGTGGGATCCTTTGGGGAAAACTTCAAGAGAAGAGACATCCTCCTCAGGTAGCTTCTCCCAAGAGTAAGTGACAGAGTGATTGTTAATGTCCTCGAACTTGAAAGCACGGACACGGACAGTGGGGGAGAAGGCAGCGCAGAGGAAAGTAGCTCCACGAGCAACAGCTTCATCAGCGTTCATGGTGGTGCTGAGCTGCTTACCACTGAAAGCCTTAGTGAGCTCCTCCTTGACAGAAGGGACACGGGTAGTACCACCGATAATCTCGACAGCTTCAAGCTGGTCAACAGTGACGCCAGCAGCCTTGAGGGCCTCTTCAACTGGCTTGGCGATGTTAGCCAAGGAGGGCTTGAGGTACTCCTCGAGCTCATCACGGTTGATAGTAGCACTGACATCAATATCCTCCATAAGAGACTCAACAGAGAAAACAGCAGTGGTGTTGGCACTCAAAATCTTTTTGGTCTTCTCAGCCTGAGCAAAGACACGAGCCCAGGCCTTGGGGTTCTGAGAAATATCAATCTTGTACTTGTCCTGGAAGACCTTCTTGAAATGGTTGACAAGAGCCAAGTCAATGTTACGGCCACCAAAGTTGGGGTCATAAGAGGTGCCCAATACCTTGGCCTCACCCTTTTTGAAAGCAACGATGCTTACGGTGTAGTCGCTAGCACCGATGTCGACGATGGCAATAGTGCGAGCGGGCTCGTCAGCTTCGGGCAAGTCCTGCTTGAAAACACCGTAACCGACAGCAGCGGCGGTAGTATCATTGATGATACGGACAGGGTTGAGACCAGCAATGACGGCAGCATCAGCGACGGCCTGACGGTGAGCATCTGAAAGATATGCAGGAACAGAAATTACAACGTCATTGATGTGGCCACGTGTATCGGTCTGGAGGGTCTGCTTAAGCTTACCGAAGTACATAGCAGCAAGCTGAGTGAAATCAAAAGACTGCTGCTTGCCCATATAGCGGACATTGGCACCGGCAAAGCCTTCAACATCGCCAAGTTGGCAGCCATTGAACTGCTTCTCGGTCTCGAGTGCAGGATCAGAAGAAGAGCGGCCTACAAGACGCTTAAGACTACCAACGGTATTCTTGATATTCGAAATCTCCTGAGACTTTGCGACCTCACCGAGAGCACGAGCCTTCTGGCCAAATGCAACTAGAGTGGGAGTAGAGCGGTTGCTCACTTCGTTAACCACGATATCAATACCGCGATTGCGGGCAACGCCTAATACGCTGTTTGCATTGCCGAAATCAATACCAACTGGAATGCTAACACTCATTTTGATGTGAAAAACTGAAAACTTGTTGTTATATAAGTATTGGTCACGTGCTGGGCTTACCGCGTGCGAAGGTCCGAGAAGGTTCGAGCTTTCTAGAGTAAGATACACAGAATCGAACTAGCCAGTCTTAATTTTTAGAAACCATTTACATCCACCCTCGGAGCAAACTGACACCTGTTAGCGCGGGCGCTTGCTGTTTTACCATCTCCAGAATTTTCACAGGAAGGTCTTGCTGAGAGAGGAGGGGGGGTTCCGGGTTTGAACAGTTGATGTCCCAGAGTCGGACTTGGGGTCAGTGAGGCATAAGCGTCTTATTTAGGTAGTTTCGTCGAATGAATATAGGTCAGTTTTATTGCAGCATCGCTCTTATGGTACTCATACCATCACTATATGCCAATTGAGTCGCGGTATTCACCACTTCGTTTTGATCCCCGTTCTCCCTCTCGAGCTTCAGTAACTTTACCAAGAGCTCCTCCTCTTGTAAATTCAATACCTGCATGTTGAACAAGTACACAAGGAGGTGGAAGTCCGCCATATTATCGCTGTCAAACCCCCCACTGAGATCGAGCTGCTCAGCAAGTTGCGAAGTTGTCTGAGTACGAATGCTAGGCCTGTTCTCAATGGGGAATCGATTGATGAGAGTCTCTTTGACCTCAGAAAATCCATGAGATAAAGACACTAGTAAGAAATCAGTCGGAAAGGATGGCTTTGCCGACTTGGCCACAGTATTACCGTACTGATCAATCTGCTTGTAATGCACTTCCGGGACATAATGAGTTGCAGTGCGAGGCTTGACACGAACAATGGCAGGGTTGACACTCGGCTCCACAAGATTAGACTCAACGAGTGATTCGGCTGCGACGCCTGTTTGATAGCAAGCCACATCGATTTGCCCCTCGACGTTACCGGATATAATGCACGTAACAAACTTAGAGGAAAAGCGAGTGCCATTCACGATGTTCGGGAATTTATTCTGGAGATTTGCACTGAACAAAACTTCTTGCGAGGCCATGAAGTACGATTTTGGATGACGCTTGCACAAGACTGTTCCATCACCATTACCGGCATCCACAATATCGGTCCACAATACACCCACAACACCCAAGCCTAATGCAGCGGCAGCTTTCTCTACACTTGAAGGGATTTCTTCACCCAGCGCGAGGCCGTCGAGTGCATCCTGTTGTTGCGGCTCCCAGATTGCATGCACCACTGCTTTCTGGCCCAGAGGCACTGCATCATATTCTCTGTACTCTCCGATCATGAATCCAAATCTCTGGGTATTCGTTTGGCGCCAGTAGTCGACAACGTTGTTGATAACCAACGAACTGGCGAACTCCACATGATCAACTATGCGGAACTTTTGTAGCTGTAGAGTAACCGGTTGAGGCTGGCACGCTGAGCAGATGGATTCGGGGAAGGGCGGGTGCTTTTTGCATTTCTTGACTCCGAAGAATGGCTGTTCCAGTTTACCGCCCTGTTCTTTTTGGCGGCGAATCTCAGCCCACAGGCTCAAATGCTTGATTGCATGGTCAATGCGGTATTGCTCGTCAAAAGGTTCGAGTGGTTTACAGTATTCGCACATTCCGCGATCATCATGACGACACAATTTTGATTTCTGCCGGTTTATTTTACCCGATTTACGGGACAGTTGCTCGTCTACGGCCAACATCTGGGGTACTTTTGGTGCTGCGGCAGCTGCTGGCGCAGGCGCAGAACCACCAACCACTTCGAAAAAAAGCATATCTCCATGTTTGAGTCCTAGTTCGGCCACGGTCTTGCGCCATGATTCGTCAAATCCAGTTGCCTCTCTACTGGGTGCGGACGCGAAACGTAGTTCTCCATCCGCCATAGTTAATTGCGCTCTCAAGTCCTCTGTTAGCGCCTCAAAAGATTGAGTTGCCTCAGCATTAACGCGGAACATTCCTTCTTTTCCACGGAATCTTATGATCATTATTGTCAGCAGTGTGTCGATGAGACTCGGCTGGCGGCCTTAAAGCCTCCTTACACCCTGAAGGTCCGGGTTGGGAGATTTAGCTAGAGCACTGTTACATGACGGACAACTACTATGCCACTGGCCGTGGTGGCTACGGAAATGTTCGCAAAGGACAACCGAAGGTGGACGAGAAAAACATTTTTAATCCGCAAGAGGACCAGAGCAAGAAAACAGTCAGTACCGGTCGTGGAGGCGCGGGTAATATACGTGAGCGCGTCGAGCAAGACGACAATGCACTCGAGCCGGTGACATCTTCTCACAACATCATGCCTGTAGCGAGTCCTACTATTGGTAGGGGCGGGTATGGTAATGTAAAAGCAGGACAGTCTAGTGCTGCTGGTTTATTCGCCAAGGCAAAGGACATCTTCAAGTGAGATGCGCTTAGTCACTATCTTATCAGTCGGGTGCATGCACAGTCCTGGTTAAGGAAACTTCTACATGGCCGAATGCGGCAACTTATTGACCTTTCCCAATATATAAATGGATTTAGGTAAACTCATTAAATTTGATTACAAGCTTGCTACTCTACCATGTTCTCATCAGACGCTCCCAGAATAAGAACCACACCCTATCGAAAGATTAAGCGTGCTATCAGATATCGCAAGCTCAAAAGAGGCCGCTCGCTGCTAAGGCTGGGAACACTGGGAAGAGTGCTCATTAACTTACCCCTGCCACGGCTCCGTCATTTAGGATGGAGAAGGAGGAGGACTCTACAACTGCAAATCAAGGCATGAGTCTTGGTTGCGTAACTTTGTGTTGGTGTACACGCCCCGGTCAACTTCCGGCTCAAATCGTCCCCAGACCTGTGGTTCTATCGTCCCTTTGCACGTTAGCAGCGGTATGGCATTGCCATCTTCATTCCATAAATTATGTCGGGGCAAATACTCATACCCGACTCGTCACCAAGTATTTCTTCAGTAGATTATTTAAACATTTGTATAGCAGTCTAAATTCCATAGCCAGTGCGCTTACATCTCCTGGCATTGGTTGGCCAAGAAACGCGACATCACCTACACTAGGTCAGATGGGATTAATCACCAAGGACCGAGACTACGCGTAAATCCTCTAGCAACTCACCAGGAATGACGTATCCTGTGGTATTGAAGTTCAAAGAGAAGCTGCCAGAGTACCTGATGTCGCTTGGTGATACACAAGCGCCCTTTGGAGGAATCATAGAAGGTCCCCCTTCTGAGACGGCTTGCAATGTGCCCAGGTACGAAGACGAGACGCTTTTTAAACGATGCCAGCCTCTCCAAGGTACCCTTTCATACCATAGGCAGCTCCATATCGGTGGTAAATCAATACCTACTGAATTTACGTCCCCCTACCCGATGGAACTGGCGGTGATTTGCCTCTGTGAGTATTGCCTTAAATACATGGGCTCAGATTTCACTCTCCGTCGCCACAGGCTCAAATGCCGGGCTAGAGCACCTCCAGGCAACGAAATTTATAAAGATGGAGACTGGAGCTTCTGGGAAGTCGATGGCGGAGCATTCAAGGTGTTTTGTCAAAATCTATGCCTCCTAGCAAAACTGTTTTTGGAATCCAAAACACTGTACTATGATGTTGAACCGTTCAATTTTTATATTCTGACACAGTTCGATGGATATGGATACAAATTTGTCGGCTATTTCTCAAAGCAAAAAATCTATTGTGGACCCCAGCAGGGCCAACAGATCAATAACGTGAGCTGTATTATGGTCTTACCCCTCATTGAGTATAGAGGTCTTGGTCAACTACTCATTGAGTTTTCATATTTATTAACTAACGCTCAAATGGCTACTGGTACGCCCGAGAAGCCACTGTCTAATTTGGGTGCCCGTTCATACGAAACCTATTGGCGGTACACGGTATCAAATTGCATCCTCGGTGCCAAGGATTCCCCCATTTCAATACGAGAAATTAGCAATGCCACACGCTTGACATTAAACGACGTTATTTATACTCTTGAAATGCTGCAATGGCTAGGCGATGGGAAGCTTCAAGTGGATCACAAGTACGCTGAGCACCTTGTGGAGCAGTGGAAAAAAAGACAACCTTTTGTGCTTAAAAGAGATAAGCTAGTATGGTATCCTTGATGAGCTTTGTCTCGAGCGTTTGAGGCGAGTCAAGTATTAATCAAATAATTTATTTAAATTACAACAAAAGCAACAGCAGCAACCATGATTGCCAATGGAGGAAGCTTGTAGCTGGCTCCATTAGATTCAGGAGTGGACTGAGAGCCGCCGGGCACCTCTGTAACTGGAGAGTTCTCACTAACAGAGCTGGAAGTTTTGGGAGAAACGTTGGTCGATTGGACCGTGGGATTTCCACTAGAAACGCTAGCGGGACTGTTATGGCCAGTGGGGGTAGCTGTCTCGGAAGCTTTAGCACTAGTAGGGGTAACAATACTTGCAGGCCCAGTGGTGCTCGCATGTGGAGCGCCAGTGTTGGTAGTATAAGTAGAAGTGCTGGGTGAGCAGGGTACAGTCAAGGTAGTAGCATGTGTTACAGTGTACACTGAACCACCATAGGCGGTAAAGGTGGTGGGTGAGGGACAGAAAGTGGTGAGCTCAGTGATCACGGTAGTGACTGTGGTGTGATCAGAGCTACCCTGGGATCCTGTGGCGGAGGTGACACCATTACTTTCACCTCCTTCGGTCTTGCCACTATCAGTCTTTCCACTATCAGTCTTGCTTGTTGAGGGTTTGACATCCTTACTGGGTTGAGCCGAATTATGTTTAGTGCAGGTAGGACATACTGTATTGTTCTCGGTTTCAGTAACGGTAACCGTACCCCCAGTCCCGCCCTGGGATCTGGAGTGGGTGTATGTACCAGTAACCGATGCACTACCAGTGGGCGTCGCGTTACCGGAAGCCGTGCCGTTTCCATTATCAGAGCTAGTATTGGTGCTGGTATTACCCGACTGGGATTCACCTGTACAAGAGGGACACACGGTGCTAACGCTGGTGCTTGTGACCGTAACGCTGCCAGCTGAGGTTTCAGCGCCAGTTGTCAAATCCTCGCAGTAGCTGAGAGATTCGCTGGAAGCAGGGAGGGAGGAAGACGCAGTACTAGTAAGGTCATCACAGTAAGAAAGCGACGTAGTAGAAGTGCCAGTGGTGACTGGGGAGCCTGTTGTGCTCGAAATAGTGGGTGTAGAACCAGAGCTAGAATCGGGGCGGCTAGCACTGCTACTTAAACTGCTTGATACAGGGCGACTGGTACCAGAACTGGCACTGGAGCTACTCGAACCAGGGCGAGAGGCCGAACAAGTAGAGATGGTCACCCAATTATCAGTGAGAGTCAAGTAACTTGAGAGCCACGAGAGATCCTTCAAGCTCGAAAACTCGGTCTCAAGAGACTGGTGGACGGAGAAGTAGCTCAAAATCTCATCACAGCCGAAGGACGCGGTGCTAATGCTATTGACATCATTACCAATGTCAATCTCATCGGAGTAAAAGCTTTCAATATACTGTGCCAGGGTGTCGGCAGGATCAAAATCAGTGGCTTGAGTTTCAAGCTTCTGGAAAATACTGACCAAGCGAGAGTCGGCGCTACTGACAGCTGCCAAAGCAGTGTCATTCAATGGTGTCACGCTAGGGAACTTGGACGCAATGTTGTCATGGCGGCTGGCTAACGAGGAAATCGAGGAGATTGAGGCAGAGTTGACTTCACGCTTGCGAACTCGAACAGGGGCCGAACTACCACCATTAAGATATGCATCGGCACCATGATTGAAAGCGTCAACATCATCCCAGAAAGTATCATCACCACCGTTTGTGGGGGCAGCAGAGGAACTGGGGCCAGGTCTAGATGATGAAGCGGTGGGGGTAGCTGTAGCAGGCGAGCTGTCAGATGACGCGGGCTTTGAGGTGGTCAATTCATCGCAGTAGCTGAGTGACTCAGAGCTAGAGGCTGTCGTGCTGGCACTTTGTGACTCTTGAGAGCTGGAGCTAGCAGGTCTAGTAGTAGAGCTCAATGTGCTGGGGATGCTAGAAGACGTAGCAGGGGAGGATGCAACACTTGAGCTGACAGCAGGCTTGGAGGGAGTAGTACTATCAGACGGGGCCGGCTTCGAGCTTGTAAGTTCGTCACAGTACGAAAGAGATTCAGTGGCACTAGTGGTTTGCGGCGCGCTAGAAGCTGGTGTAGCCACGGTAGTAGGCTGAGAGCTCGAGGACGACTCTGGACTGGAAGAAATGTTTGAAGAAGCAGCGGGCTTAGAAGAAGACACTCCAGGTGTGCTCTCTGGCCTGAAGCTCGTAGAGCTTGTCTCGTCACAATACGGCAAAGACTCAGTTTCAGTAGAGACTGGTGCGGAGCTGGCACTTGCAGATGTACTGGTTGCGATATTTGTGGAGCTCACAGGAGTTACTGCACTTGTTGAAGAGCTTGCCACGCCAGTAGGGCGTGAGGACGTCAGCTCGTCACAGTATTCTGTCACTTGTTGCGCATCTGCTCGGGCATATAGGAGCGCCAAGAATAATAATCCACTGGTCCTGGTCATAATGAATGTCAGAGAAATCTAACGGGAAAGCTTCGAGTAGATATATGTATGCAATATGCACTCTGCAAGCTTTTTGGAGATCTGCATGATCCCCGCGATCAGTGCATGAATGTGCCCTGAGGGAGATGGCGGGCCTCAGGTGGGGTGCACCTTAAGACAGCACTTATCTTGACAATGGTTCAAGGGGTCCCAGAGATACAGAATCTTGAAGTTGAATATGTTAGAGCACTACATGCTTATCGTCTGCGTGACGCTGTTTAAGACCTACAACCTAAAATGGAAAAGTGCGGAGTCACTAAAATCCCGCATAAGCGAGCAGAGTGACTGCATATTCGTTGGTTATCGTCGCTCTCAATCTACTAATCAGATGCTCCTAAAATTTTCATCCTAGGCTCTCAAGTTATAATGTCTACTGTGTGTTATTATATCACCACCACTAACTACTCTTTTGACCTACCGCACCCCTTCGCGCCCTTCGTGTGCGGGGACATAGGCGTGAGCTAATTATGGGTGCCGTTACGATAGGGACGCAGCACGATGCAGGAGGTGGGGAACGAGTGTCTTAGACCGGTATGAAAAACAATGCAAATACAGTACTACTCATGAGTTCTGTCCTCTGTGACTGCCCATAGTGCTTATTTGGTGAAAAAATAGCTGGTTATGGAGGAATGCTGATATGGCCTCTTCACTGGGAGCTCCCCAATGGGCGGTGGCGGACCTAGAATTGAGCATCGGAACTATAAGAATACACACCCAAAGACTTTCGAGCCCCCATATCATGATTTCCATTATGGGCGGCCAACTTTCTCAAGAGAGTTTTGCTGTGAACTGGTACCGCCAGAGTCTTGGCCTGCCTCGCGTCCCCACGGTGCATAGAAGCGCATGAAAACGTTCAACCCTGGCTACAAAGAAGTAGTCAACGGCTGTAAGACGTAGAATCCCGGGAGTCCGCTTGGAATCTATGGCGAATATAGCGAGCCATCAATGTGAAGCTTTCGAAATAGCTTCTCTCCTGAGCGACAACAATTCGGCCTGGCGGACCTAGTTTCTCCGTACAATGATTTTGCCCCACCCGGTTAACTGGCAGAGCATAGCCACTAGAAATGCATGGCATATACATCATATCTTCATCCAAGTATTGTAGACTCTCAACCCACGCAGATTGTATATGCGCCCATAGAGTGACACAGTCTGTTACGCTCCCCTCTTCTGTGCAGGGGACATGAATCCTTTCCATTGAGTCTAGTGGCTGTGTCTAGTGATGTGCTTGGTCCATACTTTCACTAGCTATGAATTCTAACCTTGATAGGTGCCCAATGAAGAAACATCAAAACACATCCGCACTTTGGAGCTACTTTTGTTGTCATTTTCTATAAAGCAGGGTATGCATTTGCAGTGCATAGGTATGCATGAATGTTTTTGCCTAAATTTTCTCTGCTTTTGGGAAACAGAGACATGTCAATTTTCTTCTGAGTAGCACAAGCACAATCTACGAGGGTCACTTACTCTTGATTGACTGGCCGGTCATTCCGCAAACCAGATATATCTTCTCAACACATCTCTCATCGAAACCCTTGAGGCAGCAAGCGAGGCCGGCTAGTCATGAATGCAACACAGGAGCTAATACCATACTATAATCAATGAAACGTCCTGCCTCATACTCAATTTAGTGTTGGGAATGTATGAGGTTCTAGAGTTTCGGTGTGAGTTTCGGGAAAGCTACCATGCAATATGAGGTGGGGGCCTCTCGAAGCTGTAATGCACAGCCCATCGTGTTCACAGACTCAGCCTTTTTATTTGAGCTTCATCAGGCTTCCGTGTTTAGCGGGCTACATCATCTACAAATCTTCAGACTCTGATTATCGTCAATGCAACCGAGTTCAAGGCTTGTCATTTACGGCGCTTGAATTTACAAATTTCAGCAATTGATATGCGGGCGATCGCTGGGAGCTTAAGCTTTTGAGCGGTCAATTCTTTCTTTTCCACCGAGTGAGGACGCTTCCCATTTCTGCATTTCCTCTAACCACTGGGGCAGGGGCTCCATCTGCCAATACCTCTTCCGTCTTGATACGCCACATATAGTATTCGCCACCTTTTCTTTTTTTCTCAAAACTATCAACAATAAAGGTCCCGCGCGAAGCTGACATAATTTTTTATGGGTCGCCTTTCTGATTCAATTAAAAAGTTGAGCAGCTCTCTGGGTTTCAATAGAGAGGAAACTGCCAAGGAAGAGGCTGTAGACTTGTCTCGTCTTGACCACAGTGACAGTGAGTCTGAGATCGAGGAGGCAGCTCGTGATGACGATGTTAGTGAAGACGAGAGTGAGGTGGAAAGCGAACAGGATGTTCCCCTGAGTGATGTCGAGGTGGACGATGACGCTGATGTCGTCACTCATCAGCGCAAAACTGTGGACAACCATGGCGCCTTGCGCGCCTCGCTCAAGCGGATCGAACTTCCGGCCAAGGCCAAGAATATTTTCTACGAACACATGTCTATAACCGCCCCCGAAAAAGTTACGCTGCGTGACATTTACGATGACACTGAACGTGAGCTAGCATTCTATGCTCAGGCACTAGCTGCTGCAAAGTCTGGTCGTGCCGAGCTCTTAAAGGCCAAGATTCCCTTCTCTCGTCCGGTGGACTTTTATGCTGAGATGGTCAAGAGCGACGAACACATGGAGAAGCTTCGCAAGAAGCTTGTAAGTGATGAGACTGAAAAACTTGCTCGTCAGGAGGCGAAGAAACAACGTGAGCTCAAGAAGTTCGGCAAAAAAGTCCAAGTTGCTCAGTTGCAGAAACGCCAAAAGGAGAAGCGTGATACTCTCGACAAAATCAAGGATCTCAAACGCAAACGTGATGATCTCACTGAAGATCAATTCGATGTCGGTGTTGAGGATGCTATCAAAGATAAGCGTGCTGTCCGTAATGAGAAATACGGTCTTTCTGCTAATGCCAAACGTCAGAAGAAGAATCAAAAGTATGGAAACGGTGGCAAAAAGCGTGGTATCAATAAAAATACAAAAGAGAGCTCCATGGATGTCAGCGACTTCAAGAAGAAGCGTCCTGGTAAGAGTAAGCGCCACTAAATCATCTTGAGAAACCCCTAGACGTCTCATGTCATAGCACTATATATTGCGTTAATTATAAATTCTGATTTTCAACTGCGTTTGGAAGTGCACCTCATCCTGACCGGGTGCGAGCTCATGGTTAGCTGCGTATGTGCACCCAAAGTACCGGCCCTATCTTGAAGGCAGAAACGTTGCGTCCCAGTTCTCAAGAGACTCCTAAAAGTCCTTCCAGGACCAGTCAATTGATAGTTCATGCGATTTGAGTCATTTTGCAACGCGCGCTACCCATCTATGCTCGCTGTAACCAAGTTACAGAGTGTGTCGATTTCAGGATTGGCCATGCAGATAAGTACATTCTGCCCACTAGAACTTCTGACCTCTCATTTTACAAGCTATACGAGATTAATCTAATCCTTCCTTTTTAGAGAGACACAACCAACATACCACTATCAAGGTGCACACGATAGGCACGACAAATTAACACAAAGAGCACTATCTAACTGAAGGGTTATAACTAAAATGAGTGCTTTATGCTTTCATAATGCAACCACCTTATTGTCGCTTGTTGAAATGAGGCCAAACAGATTTTACATAAAAAAATTGCATTTTCCTACTGGCTTTTTCTACTACCACAAATTCGGGGTGTTTTTTTGCCTCGATTATGAGTGGCACTATTCACTTTTCAAAATTTTTGAGTTTTGCCTTGTTAGCTTAGAGGTAGAGCGTTGCACTCGTAATGCAAAGGTCACCGGTTCGATTCCGGTATGAGGCATGTCTTCGATTTTTTGTCCAAGCTTGAAATTCATAATGGTCGCGAGTAGGGGGAATATGCTTTTTAGAAGCGAAATGGGTGCGCACAGGCAGAATTGGTCGTTTCTTGAAAATGCAAAGTGCATAAGGGACAGTTTATACTAGAATATACTCAAATCTACAGTTCTGTTAGTGGACTAGGGTAATCACACACAGTCTGCAGAACCGAGAACTGTGAACCCAGATAATTTATTACATATTCCACATAGCTACATATACCGGATCCTGGGATAGACCCTAACCTGTTTCCAAAAAGTTCAAATTTAAATTCTTGTCGCCATACACTAGAGAAAAGTATTGATTAGAATACACCCAAGCAGGAGTCGCGATGAAGAGAGATCGTGGGTCGTGTTACTCGGCGGACTGAGCCGTTAAACGTGGGCTTCCAAGTTGAAAAAGCCTATTCAGTATGCTTGAGCGAAGCAAAAAGGGCTTGATGATACACTTTTGTTGGTCTCATGGTCACCCACAATGTTCTTTAAGCGTCCTTCACTCTTCGCGAAGTCTTTGTCATGAGCCGTCAACAATTCGAAGCCGTGCTCCCTGAGCTTGTCCAGGAGCTTGATGAGCATATTTCTCAAACTAAGATCTCTCAGACGGCCCGCGATTGGATCAAGAACGCTATCGTTCACAACACCAAGAACGGTAAGCTGAACCGCGGCCTGAGCGTTATTGATACTTACAAGCTCGTGTCCAACAAGAGCGAGCTTTCCACGGAGGAATACAAGCGTGCTGCTGTTCTTGGATGGACAGTAGAGCTTTTGCAGGCATTTTTTCTCGTTGCCGATGATATCATGGATGCGGCCCACACACGTCGTGGTGTTCCCTGCTGGTACAAGACTGAGGGTGTAGGTATGATTGCCATCAACGACGCGTTTATCCTCGAAAGCTGCATTTACTTGCTTTTGCGGAAATACTTCAAGACTGAGTCTTACTATGTCGACCTTTTGGAGCTTTATCACGACATCACTTTTGACACCGAGTTGGGTCAATTGCTGGACCTCATTACTGCCCCCGAAGATGAGGTGGATTTGTCTAAATTCAGCCTTGATAAGTACTACTTTATTGTCACCTACAAGACCGCCTTCTACTCATTTTATTTGCCAGTGGTTTTGGGTCTTTACATGGCTGAAATGGCTACCCCTAAAAATCTGAAGCAGTGTAAGGATATTTTGCTTCCTCTCGGTGCTTACTTCCAGGTCCAAGATGATTATCTCGACTGTTATGGTGACCCAGCTGTTACTGGTAAGATCGGTACTGATATTCAGGACAACAAGTGTGGCTGGCTCATTAACCAGGCGTTACTCCATGCCACTCCTGAGCAGCGTGCAATTCTCGATCAAAACTACGCTAAGAAAGATGCCGCTGCCGAGCAGCGCGTTAAGGATGTCTTTAAGGAAATTGACGTGGCTGATATGTACCACCGGTATGAGGAGAAGACCGTTGGTGAGATCAATGAGATGATCTCTCAGGTTGATGAGACCGGTGGCCTTAAAAAGCAGGTTTTTACTGCGTTTTTGGATAAAATTTACAAGCGCCAGAAGTAGTGTTAACGCAGATAATAGCTAATATAAGGTTTGTGAGTAGGTTGTCGTCGCTGGGTGTGCTTCGAAAAGGAGCATTACAAGGAGAAGGCCAGGAAGATAGGTGAGCCGCGAATTTCATAGTAACAATTGAGTGCGGTAGACCGACCCACCACTTGCTGCTATATAAGAGCAATTGGGCTTTGGAATCATGAAAGTTCAACACCAGGATTGTCAAATAATGTTGCCTACTAATCCCGAGCTCAATAATGCTTCTGGAACAACGGAGTATATGGAGAATAAGCGTGTTCAGGAGAGCTCGCCTGGCTCCTTGATGCACATAGTCCCGCTAGGTAACCCAACTAAGCCTCCCCCAAAGAAAAGAGGACGTCCAATCACCAGAAATTCCTTAGAATTCCTTGAAATATCGAATATGGTTCCCACGCCCTCCAAACAGCCCGATACGCCCATTCCAAGGAGCTTGCCCGACCCGCACCGGCTGTCAGGGGTATCTCGGTCGGATATTAGTGGCTCTATGAGAGTTCCCTTCTCAGCAAGATTGCAGCCCACCCCAAAAACTCCAATGGAAGTCAATTATCGGGAACCGCGACAACAAGCGGAGCTAGCTAACGGAACGACCACCCCGAGCTCAGGTCGCCTGAATGAAAGTTTCCAATCTCATAATGGTGTTCCCTTTAGAGAGCCGGTGAAATGTCCAAAAGAAAATAGAGAACTGAGCTCACATATACCCTTCAGTCCAGCACCCGCCGGCCGCGCGTCTGTACCACGCCTAGACCCGCCGCAGAGTTTGAACAAGCCAGAGACTACTGAGGCAAGCGACTTTCAGGATACTCCCTTGCAGCATGGTCAAACTGCTGGTAATTTATACTATGCGGGCACCAAAGGAACAAGCCAGAGAGCCGACGAAGCAACAAACAGTTCCGCGTACAAGGAAAATACTCTCACTTTTGCCGAGAGCAGCGTGAGCATGGTAGAAGAGCCAAGCGTGTTTAACAAGAGTACTCGCAAAGCACTAAATAAGATATCTCCCGGGTCTCAGGCTGAGAAGCTCCAAACCTATAGAGTCCGAAGTCATGTTATGAAGATGCTCACGAAGTCCTTGTCAATGGCGTTTGCTGATCTACCAGTAGATTATATCGAGATGATAATAGAGGAAACGGATATTAGAGGGCCTATAAACAAGCTGATAGAGCGCTGTCGCGAGGCTAATTAGGCTATAGGAGTGAAGAAGAAATTTGCGTAGTTTAAGATTTATAGTACGTTAGCACTCACATCACGTCTGACCCCTTTTTGAACTATATACAGGGTGGAAAAAAATGCGAAGGGATAGACATGGCCGAGTAAATGATCAATGGCCCCTACATTGTTGCACATCCAGGACCAGGACCAGGGCCTTGGCTGTGCGTGCCATCATCGCTGTGCACCTTGTACTCTGGAAGATCATTTTTTTCCACCGTTTTGAAATCGACATCCTGTACGTCGCCAGTATGAGCAGCACCATTAGTGGGGGCAGGCAGTACAGACGCTAGTGAGTCGAGCATGCTCTGGTCTAGTTCTGTGGGAAAAATAACGTCGAGTTCAATGTATAGATCACCATATCCACGAGATTTTGGCATTCCCTCATTCCTAATTTTGAGTATCTGACCTGGTTTGGTAACCTTCCCTCTAGGCACTGTAATTTTGAGTCCACGACCATCCAAGTGGCTGATAAGCACCCGTGAAAAGCCCGTAAGTGCTTCAGACAGTGAGATTGTAGCACGTGCATACAAATCATAACCTTGGCGTTGAAACAGGGGATGGTCACTGACTTGAACCGTTACAACGATATCACCGGTGTCTTTACCCACAGCTTCATCAGCTTTGCCCTTGAAAACAATTTGATGACCACTCTGAACTCCACGGGGAACATATACCTCCAATACTGTCTTTTCTTCAATGGTGGTATTGCCATGGCATCGCCTGCAGAGATCTTTAGTGCGATAGAACAAACCCTTGCCATTACATGCATCACAAGGGACACGATTAGCAGTCATCATGCCGTGACCGAGAGGCCGCAACTTCTCTATCAAGCCACTTCCATCACACTTGCCACACATCTTAGGTTTTGCTCGCGAGCGCCCACCTGATCCACTGCATTGCTTGCAAATAACTTGACGAGCGCTACTTACCTTGAAGACTTTGCCCTTATAAATATCCTCAAGGCTCAGTTCGATCTCAAACTGAGCATTATTAGTGCGACGAGGAGACGTAGGGCCGTTGAACCCGAAAAACTCAGCGAATGCATCAGGACCAAACCCAGGGTCATAGTAATCTTGCCAATTAGGCTGCTCTGTGTTTCCAAATTGGTCGTAGTGGGCTCTTTTCTCTGGGTCAATGAGCATTTCATAGGCCTCTGAAATTACCTTGAACCGCATCTCGGCTTCTGGACGCTCATGCTCCGGGACTTTATCAGGATGATGGCTCAGGGCAAGCTTTTTGTATGCTTTGCGAATCTCTACTGTTGTAGCATCTCGCGTTATGCAAAGAACTTCATATGGATCTTCCATGCTGACGGTTGGGAACTGGAGCTGGGGGCTGTGAAGAAATGATGGTGGGCAGGGAGATACTCAGGAGACTACATGCAAAGGCACCATGAAGGCGTGATTATAATTAATTGACACATATATACACGTTCTATAATCTCATGCATAAGTTGAGGATTGTCGCCAGGACACGGCTCGGTTACTAGCTAGCTTCACTTTTGGCGGCGTACACCAACTCCAGACCCAACTGAATAGGGAGGTTCCGATCACCATAGCACACAGACGCGCCTACAGAGACCAGGAAATCTTTGAAGCTGGTCTCCCAAAGGAATCGCGCAGTTTGTGAGGCTAGCGCGGTGCTGGCCTTAAACACGGACATGATGCCGCTGCCTTCTCGTTTAACGAGCGAAGAGATAGGTTCGGTTCGCCATAGCTCACACCCTAGGCTCAAGTCGCTTTCATACGAATAAAAATTAAAGTCGAATCGAGAAGAGAGACCCGAGCAAGGAGTTGGTTTGAGGGCATATGCCACGCTAATATTACCCATCAGCGGGTTCAAGACAGATGTTATTGTTAGCGGTGTGGCGGTATATTTGGAGTATGTGGAGTACCTTGTAGCCATGGATATGGCTGGCGCTTTTTTGCTGGCGGCATAAAAGATTTCGAATCCAGCTCCGAGTCGTGAATAGAAAGATGAGGCATCACTCCACTCAGCTAAGTTATAGAGACCCTGTATACCCATGAGATTCTCATGTGAAGAATAAATAATCTCAGTCAGTGATTGCTTGCCCAATTTCTGGAGAGTGGTTGTCAAAATGACCGGGCTGAGGAGCCGCGGATCACATACCCATTTGGCAATCATTTGAGTTCGTGAATTCATTTTGTGAATGGCCATTGCTTCCACAGATCTCCCAGATAGAAACATTTTACCGTAAAGGAGTGTCGCCCTCGATGCTGGCTCAGGGACCTCTACTGGCTCAATAAACCGCTGTGTGAGCAAGTCTAAAGGTACGCGGTAGCTAGGAATGATATCAATAGGTATGGAGCTGAAAAGAAAGCTCATTGATCCACTCAAAGACCCCAGACTTGAAAAGGAGTATGTGTTGAATGTATTGGGCGATTGCTGGGCACCGAGCTGTACAGAGCTGCCCTGAGGAACTCTGAAATCCAGGATATTAGAGCTAGAAAGTACAAAATTGGAATAGGAGTCGTTCTGCGTCACGCCGCATTTTTCAAGAAACTTACGCTCAATATACTCCATATATGTGTACATGACAAGACGCTGACACTAGCGTGGTGCTCTTTGAGAATCCACGGGCCTGGTGATGAGACAAATGTAATAAATAAATAAATACTCTAAGTTACAGAGAAGACAGACCAGATAATCTCGCTCCAGGCCGGCGGTCATGGGCCATTTCTAATGCATCATGATACTTTAAGCACATAAGCGCGCTAGTAGCCGTAGAGCTTGGTACCATTCAGCTCAAGCGCTTGTACAACATCACCAGCAGTGACGACTGTTCTTTTAGCGTAGTCAGTGAACTGAGTGGTGTCATAAACAACCTTGAGAAGGTACTGATGAATCACTGAGCGGATTTCATCGTAGACCGCAGAAGATAGACGCCGAACACCGCCACGTCGTGCAAGCCGTTTGATTGCTGGTTTTGTAATGCCACGCAGGCTATCGCGGAGCACGCGTCTATTGCGTCTCACACCTTTTAGCCCTTGCCCGGAAGACTGCATGGCTACAAAGTAAGATGGTAAGAAACAGATCAAGAACTCGCCGAGCAGCCAACATGAAAATAGGTAAACCAGCAACAATAGACTAGTAAAAAATAAATTTGAAGCTCAATTTAATTACTTATAGGAATGGACTGCTCGCCATAATCCCTAGATCTCTGTTCACTTCCAAGGCTGCATGAGAGATCGCAGGGTCTTTGGAGGTATACCATCACTCGCCATTGATAGTAGCAACAATGGTACGAGTGTGCTTATAGTTCCTGAATTCACATAGGTATACGCCTTGCCAAGTACCAGTACGCAAGCGGCCGTCCTTGATGGGGACATCAACGGAGCAACCTACCAGTGTAGATCTAACATGGGCTGGCATATCATCTGGTCCCTCATCATCATGAATGTACATGTCGCCCTCAGGAACGATTCGGGCGAGAGTGTTTTTCATATCCTCACGGACATCGGGATCATAGTTTTCGTTCAAAGTAAGACCGCATGAAGTGTGCTTGATAAATAGATTGAGCAAGCCAATCTTGTAGTTCTTGAGTTCAGGCAGAGCCTTGAGAACTTCGTCGGTAATCAAATAACAGCCTTGTGCACGGGGTTTGAGGGTAATCTCTTTTTGGAACCAAGGCATTGTAATAAGCTAAAGCTGATTGCTCCCTCGAACTTATGTCCGTATAAAGTGAGTCGCTTGCTCATTTTTCGTAAAATTTGAGACAAAAGATTGTAACGAGCCATGGGTAACTATGTGGAGGATAGGCATCGGATTCATGTTTGCGTGAGACAGTGGTACCCCACAGAAATCATTTTTTTGCCTAGAAACTCGAGCGAGTCGGTCAAAATAGCATAGCTAGGGAGAATCGATGCAAGAGAACTTCAGTAAACGACACCAAAGCAAAAGAGGCGCCCATAGTCATGGCTGATAGAGCTCACGAAAGGCATCAAGAAATCTCCGGAGAACATCAATGGCTGCTGCCAAACGCACTCAGCGTATATTTCACTGAAAAGACAACCAAAAAGATGAGCTCATGCTAATAAACTCTGGCAAATCTTGGCCAATGCGGCACAATGAGGAGCAGATCGACTGCGGGATATATCATTGCGCATGCCACAGCTCGCGCGAGTGTCGTCAAGGCTCAAACGCGCTGAAAGAAATGTAGAGTGATTTTTGGCATCTCCGAGGCTACTTTGATAACTACAGTGCACTATTTAATGTATACAGCTAATTATCAATCTGGGTATACGCTGCACCAACGCAAAGAATCACGGATCCATAGCAGTATCAGGCTCAGAGCGGGCTTTTTGGGAACCCACTTGATACGCAAAAGTTTCTCTATCCGTAGCCGGACTATTCTGGCGAGATTTAATTGTTCTGCTGCCGGTTCCCACGCCAAGATATGTCCATTAAAAGTCCATCTTGAATGTGTCTAAATTTTAGACGCTTTGGTAACTGATTGCGATGGTATGACGACGTTTTCAAGTATGCACTGAATTTGATTTACAATTGTTCCATAGATAACCCTATTGAAATTATGGTGAGATTCTCGAGAACCACTGGTCTCAACCACATGCTCTACAACATAAAACAGGGCTAGCATCGAGTCCTAAATCTGGTCCTGTATCTGATATATTACGGTTCACTGGTAAACACGAAATGCCGGTACAGTTTTTTTTACAGTTTGTGCATAAAGCCGTCAGCTTGAATCCTGGTCATTAGAGACGCGTCGCGACAGCTGCTTACGATATCTTCAATTTAAGCACCCCCTCCAGTCGCGAAACTTCTAAACATTGCAAAGAATGGATAATGTTGATGAATTCATTTACCAGCATATTCCTGAGATTGTTTCAGCTGTAGGTGGCTACGTGGATGATGTTTATGAACTTGGCGATGAAGGTATCGGATGTCTTGGAGACATAAAAAAGTGGCTGCTTAATTATGATACAAAATCCAATAAATGGGAGACAGCTCACGCTATATCTCGCACGACATTTGTTGAAACTGATCTGGTTCCCATCCTAGCTGAATTTGAGCGTGAGAGTGTTCCGGAACGCGCTGCACTCATGGCTCTCGAGATCACTACCCATCTGACTTGGCCCCTCGAAATCAACCCAAGTGTTCACACCAAAAAGCATGAATCACAACTAGCAGATCTTGTTGCTGCTCAATCCCGCTACAAACGCGCAGTAATACAACACAATTCTCACCGGGTGCTGAGAGGTGCCGCATCACTGGCCTTGCCTCACCTTGCGAAGGCGCCTGGAGATCGTACCCAGCGTGAAAATAGTATCATTAACCTCGTGGTGAACTTTATGCGCAATCTGTTAGCCATAACCCCCCACGATAGATCAGCCCTTTTTATCGAGCTTCACCAGCAGAATATGTTTGAGTTCCTGATTTTGTTGGCATCATCTCATGATTCAATTACCCCCAAGCAAGCCATACCTATTCTGGAGGTATTGTGGGGCGTTGTTAATGGTATTGATGCTACAAAGCTCTACACTGGGAAGGCTGAGTTCAAAATTACAGATTTGAGTCTTGAGGAGTTACTCATACAGGAGAAGAAGATGAGGAATGCTCGTTTTAAACCCACGAGACATTCCCGGTTTGGGTCCCTTATCACTCTTGATATCGATGGTAGTGGCAACAATACTTTTATGGTGAGCGGCCAAAGAGCACTCGGAAAAGACTACTTAGAGGCAATTGGCGAAGGCAAAAGCTGGCGGAAAGGCGGCAAAAGCAGAACCCGCAATAACGAAAAAGTAGCCTGGGGACGCAACACTCCTCTACAACCACAAGCGGTGGAAGCGCTCAAGAATTTTACCTCACAGTTCCTCGATACTTGCTTTAATGCATTTTATCTTCGTACAAAGGGATTCATTGGCGGCATTGCTGAAGAATTTGACAGTAAACGCGTCATGCACTACATCTTTACTATAGGATGGTTTGCCAACGCTGAGAGACTTCGCGGCAGACATCCAGACTTCAAGCTAATTGGCGCAGCACTCAGCTACTCGATGTTCTCTTTAGTTTGCGATATCATGAGCAATAGTCTAGAGTCGGGTCCTTCTCAAAATTTTGACATGGTTTTCGCAGGAATGGCCAGTCTTAAAAGTATTCTCACACTAGTGGACGAAATGACAAGATCAAGTCCTGAATGGAAAGATGCAGCTGAGAATATGTTGTCGCGACTTTTTTACGATGAGACCCGCCTTGAACTGTTTGCGTCAATCCCACGAATCGCAAGTAAGCGCTCGCCTGAATTCCAAGGCGAAACAATTGAGCTAGTACACTCCATTTTTAAACTCTTGGACTTTTATGCCAGCGACAAGGCAGTTATATTCATCAGATCTAAGCGCGCTGGGCGCAATGACGAAGAAGACGATGATACCCAGGGAGATAGCAACAGCAAAGTCCGCGAGCGAAAATGGGATGTTAACCGCTATGTCAAAAAATATTACCATGACTCCACAGTCGACTTGTACCAGAACGCGATACTTAATTACCGGGAAACAGACTATAAGGTCCTCAAGCACTGCCTTGCGTTCTTGCATCGTTTATTTATTAAAAAAGAGTTGAGGTGCCTATTTTATCGGTTGCCATTCATGCAAGCGCTACTCAAGGCGACATCTTCGGTCAATGGTATTCAAAATAAGGAACTTCTCAAGGGCTTCCATAAGTTCACTTCCTTTTACACAAAGGAGCTTTTTAGGTGTGCGGAAAAGAACCCCTCAATTTTCACTGAACTTCTATTTCGTAGGAACCGGCACGATGTGAATTTTTATGATCTGGGGATTCTTCAAGAGACCAAGGTTCCTAAAAAGGCATTTGAGTATGAGTACGAGTTCACTGATCAATCACTCTCAAAAGAACAGAAAATTGGCATTTGCGTGGCTGCTCTCAACGAGGACAACCACCGCAGAACTGTCGAATGGATGCTAGAAGCGATTAAGGAGCATGTCAAGCTGCAACAAGAGGAAACCAAGCTACGCCCGTTTGTAGAATCCTCGACTAAACTCAAAGAACTGAGTAGCCTTCCAGTAGCGCGTTGTCTCACCAAGGAAATGGGGTTCAAGACGGACCCCCAAGCTGGTAGATACTTTGTCCCTGCCTCTCTGGGGGCCTTTGAGCTCATTGAGATCAGCGAAGTTATCGAGAAAGCCATGGGGGGAATCGAAGATGATCCACATAATTTCTTGAGACGTTCCCTTCATGAAGAGCACCCAGAGCAAGATGGAAATGGTGATAACGAAGATGTGCCCGCGACAAACAAATCCAGCGGTGGAGGGCTTTTTGTGGGTGATTCTAGCGAAGACGAGGCTGGGTTTGACGACCCACGTTTGCAGCCGCTAAGTGCCGAGGAACTTGCAGCTAAACAGCTTGAGATCCACCGCGAAGGTGCACCAAAGTCTAGTAGACTCGTTTTGAAGCGTCGCCAGGCAGCAATCGGCGACTCAGATTCAGACTCAGAGTCAGAGCCTGAGCTCAAGAAGAAAAAGAGTTCCGTACCATTGGATGCCGGGAAAACATACAAGAGCAACGCCTTTGTCCACGCCTCTGATGATGAAGATAACGAGGAGCGGGACCGACTGTTCTTTGAGCGCGAGATGCAAAGGGCCAAGCAACGTGATGCAATGCTTGGTGGTCAGAGCAGTGATATAATAGCTACTCAAACTGCTGATACATCACAATCCACTGATGAAGAAGACTCAATTTCAATTACGGGTAAAGATGATGAGTCGGCTAATTCGGATACACCTGCACATAAGGGACAAGATGAAGAGGAGAGCCTGTTTGTGTAAATAGGAGATTGATATGTCAAAATTTAGCATGATAAATAAATATTTTAAAACGGGATACGCGTTGACTTGATCGCATCGCCATGAACGTCTTCCCAATTGATGGCTTCGTCGCGCTGCACGTCGACAGAGCCGAGTATAGCCACCATCTCGCCTCGTAAGACAAATGTGCCGAGCTCAATAACTCTAGACTCATGACCAAGAACGCGTTCTTCTGTGTTTTTGAGTATTAAATTAGTGAACCGATCAAACCCATCCAGTACTCCGACAAGGTAGCTCCCATCTGTGCATATAACAGCGACTTTTGCTTCAGTTAGTATCTAACATCCGCTATCAATGTCTCTTTTTGTTTACTTACTGTTAATATATTCGCTAAGAGGCATCGCCCTGCGATAGTTTGGCCCATAGGACATATGTTGAGAAGTGTGATACTTTCATGATTATGCAATGCAGTGGTTTTGTTCGGTGCCCTTGATGAGTTTCACGATGCTCTGGATTGTAGATATAACCATAACAACACCGCCAAATAAAATACAGAGATAGCAAATCAATTTCGACCGGCTATATGGTTGTTTTTTGCTCAAGTGCAAGAAGCACATGGGGGGTAGAATATATGCCATGGTGCATGCTGAAGACGCGCCCAGCAACTCAAGAATTACGCCCAAGTTGCATGTAAGTAGTGAGACGGACATGGCCATGAGAATAAGTAAAGTAGTGATCACAAAGTTCTTGCGAGGTGAGAGCTCTTTCTCATTGGGGAAACAGTACTCACCAACGACTTCGCGACAAACAAAGACCTCCAAGGGTAAAGTAGTGACCATATTAAACCCAAAACAGAAGCGAGCTATATTTCCCATAACATCTAGTCTTGGGAAATTGTTAAGAACGTTGCCCATGGTCATATTTTTGAAACTCAAGAATCCGCCAACTCCCAAGATAATGCAGCAAACCATAGAAACGCCAGTCGACCAGTGAGTTACTTGCGCGAACCGATCCATTGTGGGAGTTTTGAGCGAATCATAAATGATCAAAGAATTATGGTGACACACAAACGCAAATGAGATGACGGATATGGCCTGAAAGAACCCCGAGTTTATCGTCCAAAGAGGAAGCGACATGTGTGCCTCAGGCGGAGAAACTGCGGGTCCTCTAATTGCTACGGTTAGCGTGATGACTGCCATACTCACTAGTGCGAGCATGGATGCTTTTGCCAGCGCTCCAATATTCCGATTTAAAGACAACGGGTAGGAGATTCCGAGAACAAATACTACAATCACAACATTGCGGTGGCTCAGGAGGCCTAAAACAGGGATATCATGAAGACCAGGGAACATGGCCGCAATGACTGCTGGAATCGTATCACCGATAATGACACAATATGCCATGGAGCCTCCAAACGCAAATAATCCTTGGGCTAAGCTTACTACTACCAGTCCAGTGTGGCCGAAACAGTGCTTTACAGTACTTTGGTACGTGACTGTGGATGAGAGTTTCGCGTTTGTGACCATTAGTCTGATTGTCCAGTCTATAACAAAAGTCAAGATCACAAGCAACACGATACCACTAATAAGTCCTGCTTGCCGTACTGCGTAGGCTTGTCCAATGATGCCAGCACCAATGATACTATTAGCCATGTTCATGAATGCCATCGCAAGGGGAGACTTGTCCTTTTGTTCCACAATTCCAGCAAGCATAGCAGTAGGCTGTCCTAGAAGGCCAATACTATCCATAGGAATAGGTTCATCTAAGAATAACTCCTCTATATCGCTCATGTCGTCCATGTGAAAGCTTTCTGAGAGAGCTGACATGCAGGAAGATAGTGGAGAGAGGGACAAGCGAGGTGGAGGGAGGGAGGGGGGGTGGTTTTCAGGCATCCAATTCTGGTCCTTTATTAGAGTTCAAGAGGGATGCGAGTGTCCAACCAAGGGCGTTTCAAGCTCTAAATTCATTTGTTAGTTTATATACTTTGAAGTGCTACCCTTGAACAACCTCTCTATTGACATCTAGTGTGTAGATCTCACTCGCCTGTACTCCATCAAGGTAAAGCTCATACGCCGGCATATACCCATCAACAAAACTAACTATCTGTTGATCGGTCATCCCTTTTCCCTTCTGGGCAATGAGGGCATGCTCCTGCTCTAGTCTCCATGTATAAACATTTTGCAGAGAACTCGCCCTCATGAGGATAAGGGCATCAAGCATATTCCAGACTCGCTTATATGTAGCGAGATTGTCATCAACTTGCTTGAGGTTCTCTAAGGAGTACTTTTCGGCGTGAGGACATTGCTTAAGCTTGGACTTGAGCTGAGAGCCTAGGGCGTTGAAGCCCAGCATCCACCCTTCAAGCACGATAACATCAACAGGACCCACAAGAATGGGATCAATCCGGTCTCCTGCACCATGATGTTGCGATTTATCATACTGCAGAACACTGGCTTGTTTGCCTTGCTTCAAAGCCTTTAGTGTTTGGACCAGTGCCGATACATCGTGTGTGCCGGGAAGGCCCCTTTTTTCGAGAAGAGGGTTACCCCTTGCTGCCAATTGCTGCTGCGATTGATAGTCCAGATAATAATCATCTAGCGAGATAGCAATCGCGCGAAGTCCATGCGCTCTAAGTTGACCCACAGCGGCATTAGCATTGTAGGTCTTACCGGACCCCTGACAACCAGAAACACCGACTAGCACAGCAATTCCATGTGGAAGCGTGCTTCGAATGCTTTGAGCATGCGCAATGATCCGTTCGCTCATTTGACAGAGATTGTCTAAAGCACTGGAAGGGGCCTACTCTGCGTGATTAATCGATTGCGGGAGATAAGCGTCCCCCTTCGTTGGAACCTGGGGGTACTCTATAGGGTCCTTTACACCACTAGAAATAAAAAAGTACAAATATGAGCTTATTTATATTCAAGAGGCAGTCCCGTGTAGCTGCACGCTCCTCAGCGGTCAGTGCTTGCTGATTTAGGGGGTCAGGAGCAACGGAAGGTCTTTGAATCAATAGGAATGTTTATTAAATATATGTACTATAAATAGGTGGATGAATGTTCGCCAAGACACACAAACCGATTTATTGGTTTTCAAAATTGGCCGCGGAATTTGTTTGAACTTAAACAGCAGCCTGAACCGTCGGCACATCAGAAGTCAGAATGGAGCTGGATGTGGTGTTGGAATAATGAACACTAGAGCTAGTGCGGACACTCGGGAAGCTGCTAGTGAAGCCACTGGTTTGAGCGCTAGTTGTGGTAACTGGCACAGTGGTGTTAGTGGTTGAGGTGCTAGAGACTGGTCTTGAGCTGCTAATATCAGAGCTTGAAGAAGAGTCGCTGGTTGTAGAGCTTGTGCTTTCCACTGAGCTCAAAGTGGAGGTAGGACGGCTGCTAGCACTGGAGCTCGGGCTGGTGCTAGGACTGTCGCTCAAAGTGTCATTGGAGCTGAAGCTGGTTATAGAGCTGGAGGTGATCTCAGGGCTAGTAGTCAAAAAGCCAGACGACGAGGTGCTAGTGGCAGTACTATTCTGAGCAGATGTGAGATCAGTGGAGGCGCCAGTGGAAGAGCTAAGAGAATCAGCAGTGGTAGCGTTGAGCGCAGAAGTGGTGGTAGGCTCATCAGAGTATAAAGTAGTGGTACGCCAAACAATTTCAGTGAGGAACACGGTGGTAGTGCTATCCTCGCTTGTTGTCACAATAGTGGAGGGATAAACAGCCACTGAGCCATTTGAGGGGACAGCAGTGGAAGCAGAAGTGGCAATAGCAGTGGTAGCATTAGCTTGGGTGGCTACTGAAGCGACAGTGGAATTAACAGCAGGAGTAGAGGAGGCTGCGGGGGCGGTGGAGTTAGAAATCGGACCAGCTGTAGTGACAATAGTAGTATCGGCAGCTCCGGTTGCATTTACAGCCACAGTGGCCTCGGGAGTTACAACAGTATCAGTGTAAGTAGTGTTGATGCCAGTTACGGTGTTGGTGCGAGTAGCCCAAACAGTAGACTGCGAAGCTGGCAGGGTCTCGTTAGCGTAGGCTGTGGGAGTTACAAAGGTATCGTCATAAACAGTGGAATCAACCTCAGTAGAGCTCAAGCTAGAGCTGGCAGTAATCTCAGCGAGAGTGGAGTTCCAAACAGTTTGGGTAGTTGCGGGAATAACCGAGGTCTGCGTGAAAGTTTGGTTATCACTTGTGACAGTGTTAGTGGTAGTTGCCCATTGGGTTGAGGTCTGAGCTACGGCAGTCACATTGGTGTAACCAGTACTGCCAACAGTATCCCATACTTCGACAACGGAATCAGTGCTGCTACTCTTGAGCGTCTCAAAGATAGTGGAAGTTACCACTAAAGTGGTAGTAGCATCGCTGGAAGTGTAGGTGGTGATGCCCTCAATCTCGGACCAGACAGTAGAGGTAGCGCCACTCAACACGGTATTGGTCTCTGTGCTCTGATGGATATTAGTGTTGGTGACAGTGGCCCAGTTAGTGGAGCTATCCTGATTGCCAGTGACAGTCTCCCAAACAGCAGATGCACTCACATAGTTGTCAACATAGACAGTGCTATCATCATTGGAACCAGTTGTGACGTACCCAGTGCTAAACGCAGATTTAGAGCCAGGAGAGCCGGAAGATTGATTTTCAACAGCAGAAGCCGGGCTAGCGGAGGATCCGAAAGCGACGGTGCCAGAGGAAACAGCTGCGGGAGCCTCGCCAGATTTAGAGACAACTTCGGAGGTTGTTTTGGTGGACTCGGTAGCAAGTGGCGAGATAGGCTTGGGACCGGACTGAGAAGAGGCAATAATGGGGCCATTATAAGACTCAGACTCAGAAGATGCTGCGGCAGTGGGAGCGACAAAAGCAGGCTTTTCACTAGCGCTTGAAGAGTCACTACAGGTCTCAGTAAGAGTGTTTTTGTGTGTGACTGTTGTGTCTTGGCCTCCAGGATTAATAGACTTGGCAGGGGATTCAACGGCTTGGGTTGACTGAGAGGACTCAGAAACAGTAGTAGTAGAATCGTGCACAGTCACTGTCTTAGTGGAACCATCATTATTGCCTGCAATGTTCACCACTGGATATGTGGAAGAGGCGCATTCTTCTGTGACAGTGACCTTGACTGTGTGGTGGAGTGCTGGATCAACATACTCAGCAGCACCAAGAGCGAGCAGAAGAGCTTGGATAAACAAGTGAGAGTTCATCATGGAATAAATGAGTGTGAGACAAGCTTTCGGTAATGCATGTGAGCACCCATCGGCCTGAATATATAGCTTGGGAAGCTGAACTCCCGGTACGGAAGAATGACCAGCCTCATGCGAAGCCACATGCACCAGCCTTACGCTTATGTACGATACCTGCCACCCGTTTGAATACAGATGAAAAGAAATACAAGGTATGACTGGAGTGCTAAGAATTGAAAAAGCCTTATAGCTCAGCGGAACTTATTTAAATACCCTTTGATGTTTTTTATTGGGCGCATATCCTGGTTTTCAGGTATTATGACCCATTGACCCGCGTTATTGGTGGGTTAGGGTAATGCATGTATCCACTCGTGGCTGGTAAAGCCGCGGCGAAGCACAGACTCTGGCCAAGCGTATCCGATGCAAGTCGCCTTGGGATCACTGCGCATGTGATCTATGCAGCTGTCATGCTACTCTCATCTCATCCTTCTCTTGCTGGGTGAAATAAGGGGCTGAAATACGGATATGGAGACAAGTTCAGTGCTTGCGCAGGAGGATCAACTTCCAGTCCAAGATGACGAGGTACGGGTATGAGATAAAAGTTATTCAAGCCCTTGACAGGTGGCAGGTTCTTGGCGCACAGGCTGTTTGTCCCCGCCTCAAAGATTCCACCCCCTAAAGCCCCCAGTCTAATGTTCGACGTTTACTGTATTGCTAGATATGGATCTCGATATTCCAATTTATAGTGCTGTGTACCTTACACCTGAAGAACTTGTAGTTGCTGGCGGTGGTGGGAAAGGAAAACACGGAATACCCAATAAAGTGGTGTTGCTCGAGACCTCTGGTGGCGCGCTTAAAATCACGCAAGAGTACGCGTTTGCTCCCGGTAGCGATTGCCCTATGAGTATCGCTGTTCATGAAAGCCATGTTGTAGTTGGAATCAATTCGGATAGTGACAATACGCATATGCAACTATTCAATCGCAGCTTGAAGCCATTGACTTCACACACCTTGTTTGACGTTTCTGGTGCCTACCAGCGAGTTGCGACCGCTACAAAGACTCATGTTGCTGCAGTTGGTGCCGCTAATAGTGGTCAGTCACCACTTGTTGTGCTGGATAATGAGATGGCGGTCATTTGGGAGAACGATCTCAAAACCGATCTGCGGGATCTGAGCTTCAATCAAGGAGTTTACCTGGCCGCCTTAGAACCCTCAGCTGTGCACTTTTATGAGACTGACTCCGGAAAAGAAGCGCATACTCTCAAAGCTCCCAAAGGTGCTAAGTTTACCCGGGGTCAGTTTGTTTCCAGCACAAAGTACGTGGCCGCGGTTCAGTACCCTGTCAAGAAGCGTGTAGAATTGCACGTCTACGAGATTGAGGACAAGCCCATGCTTGCTAATTCTACTCGTATATCAATGAGTTCTGTCTCTGCTTTGGCATTGAATGGAGACATCATCGCGGTTGGTAGCACCAGTGGTGAGGTCCAAGTGTTTAATACCCGCCTAGCTGTCTTGCAACGTGCCAAAAAAGTACACAAATTGCCTGTGAGTGCTGTTGCGGTTAGCTCTAATGGCGATGTCGCTTCCACTTCCGTCGCCGGTACTGTGCATGTATTCACTGCTCCGTTTAGCGAGCGCTCTTTCTTCGCTGGGTTTGCTGTGGCAGGGTGGACTTTCGTGAGTGTAGCTGTGCTTGCTATTCTTATTGCGCTGGTTTATTCTCGCATCCAGAGCCTCACGTACTCGGCAAGTCCTACTACTTCCACGGCTGCTGCCCCTGCTGAACCTATACCAACTGCTACAGCTAGTGCCCCCGAAGATCACTTGTTGAGTATCCAGACTGTGCCTAATCCGGAGCCAGAAACATATATACCTCTCGACGAAGACGCAAAAGAGGATGAACAGGATGTCGAGGAAGAGGTAACTGTGACAGTTACTGAAGTCGTTGTAGAGGAGTCGATCGAGACCGTCACTGTAGTTGAAGATAATGTCTATGCTGTCGAGGTTACTGTTACAGAGGGTGCGGAGGATGAAGAGCCTAGTCATGAAGAGAAGCATTCAGAACTCTAGAGTGGAGTCTGAGCTATTTATTTACAAAATAACAGATAAGTATATATGCAACAATCACCACTATTTAATCAGGGGTTTCTTGCCCGGCTGTATCAGATATAGGTTCGGGAACTGGCTCAGACGCTGGCTCGACGCTGGAGGCGGCCTCATTATCCATGATCTCACTGAGCCGTCTTTTTCTTGGTCCCTGGCGTCCAAGCCTGCTGAACGCATCTTGCTCCAGCTCTCGGTACATGTCTTCATGATCAGAGACCCAGCCGTCTACTTCTAATTTTTGCTGTTTTTGAGCCAACGCATTTTCCCAGCGATGCAAATTTTGTCGCAGGATCATTGGGGTGACCGGAGATTGCTTTTGTGCATTGACATTCCATTGAAGAGTCCATTCTGTATGTCGCGCGATAAGCTTAGATCTATTGCCAGAGCTACTGAGGTCATCTTTTTGTAAAAGCGCTCGCAAATCTTTATCCTTGACAATAGAGTAATTGACGATTGGCCGCCGCTTCAGGTTGAGCTCTCTTCTAGGCTTGAGGCATTCAACAATATGATCTCCTTGGATATCAGCTATCGGTAATTCTTTCATACAAACAGGGCACTGTGCCAGTTCGACTGGAGCGGCTGTAGCTGGTTTTTCAGAAATTGAAAGAGCAGGCTCACTACGAGGCTCGGATTTCTCTTCACTCATTTTTTGTAGTGAATCTCGCACCACTTTATACTCCTCTACGACATTTTCCAAGAGTTTGACGCGTTTTAGACCACCCGCGTGCATCTCCTTTCGACACACTGGACAGTGCTGGTCGGTTGTTAGATATCTCCTGATGCAAATAGCGCAGAACGCATGGTCACATTGCCCCTGCTCTGGTACGTCAAGTAGTTCTTTACATATTAAACAACTTAGCGAGTCTTCTAACTTTTCCAGCATCTTTAGAAAGCGAGGTTTAATAATAAATTGGGAGGGCGTGTTGATGACGCGAAGTGTGCATATATGAGGATAAGTATAAATATGCCATCTACAGAGATTTGAGGCAACTTCGCAATCACTTCAATCGAATTGAACTCTTCTTAACGTATTAGTCAAAGATTCCCGCTCGAAGATAAAGTTTTGACATTTTGTGAGGATTTGGGCACGAGCACCCTGTGGCAACACGGTTGATGCCTCGCGCAACTTGGCTTCGACTATAGGTTGAGCTCGATCCCAATTGCTAATATCTTGCACATAAAAGGTGGCTAAAAGTGATAGAGTCAGCTCGAGAACTTTGTTGGATGCAGCAAGCAGGTCTACTTTACTTCCTGCTGGACCGGCAGTGGCGCGAGTCAGCGCTGCTGTCGATTGGCGGATTCCGCGAGCAGTTTGTGCATAGTGAAGGGTGTTGAGAGTTTCCATTGCGTCGTCACTGCTAGGACTTACGCACGCAATCATCACCGTGATGCTTTTGCCCTCTAGGCTAGGTTTAAGCACCATGGTCAATTTAGATTGGCGGTAAGGGACATGAATAGCTTTCGTAGCTAGTGCATTGATACAGTTTCCAAGTGAAAGTAAGCTCTTATTGATGTTGGTCCCTTCTCGGAATCGAGCTCCTTCGACATGTCTGGAAGCGCGCTCGCTACCGGCTAGGTCCACGAAGGATATTGTGGAGCTCAAGTTGGGTTGCTTAACAGCAATGCTCAAAATAGCGTGTGAGCGAGAAGAACCTAGGTTGCGCATTGTAGGTGATACACTCCTGTTTGTGTTGCCCCGTTTAATCAGTATTAAGAACTCATCGATAGATTGAAGTCGGTGAGAGCTCAGGTTGACCATAACAATTTTACCTTTTAGCTCCCTAACATCAACTGTCGTGTTTTTGTCGATTGGGATCAAATCTCGTAGCTGTTCGTTATAGATCTCACAGTAAGACATGTACAGCTCCAAGGGTGAGCCGGCTGCTTGGCGATCAAATAGTTCAGCCAGAGCACGAATGACAATTCCCGGATCTTGTGTGGTTCCGAAAGTTGTGTGAGTTTTACCGCAACCTGTAGCACCATAGGCAAATACAGTGGAATTGTACCCCTTCAAGACATTCTCAATCACCGGCTCCACACTCGCTTCGTAAACGGATTGCTGCGATGCACTTATATCGCAAACACTTTCAAATGTGAAGCTTTTACGAACAGTAGGTCTTGACACCGACCGCATGTCTTTAGCCGAGAAGACGACCTTGCAGCCACTGCATGACAGCGCATTTTCAATCACCTTTGTTTTTGAAGATGTGCCTGAAATTCGAGTTCCTTCTTGATTAACAAATTCGTATTCTTGAGCACTAAATGGCCTTACGCGTAGAACTACCCGCATGTGGTGTTAAAGAAAGGACTTGTTGCAATGCATCAAATAATATGGAAAAATAATTACAGTTTCAATGCTCACCCATGTATTCTAAGTAGCTATAAGTCTCGTTTGGGAGCTTTACGCTCCCACCTGTTCCCAGCTTCAGATTCTAATTTAGAGATCACCATCCCTGCATCAACACCCCTCTACAAATCAAGCTTCAAGCGCTTTTGTCATCATGGGTAAAAAAAATAAGTCAAAAGCAGGAGGAGATTTCTGGGACGAAGATCCCGAACTTGAAGCCCCAGAAGCTGAAGAATTCGGCACAACCGCTACCCCTGAAGTCGAGGAGGAACCTTCCGGCGCCCAGGAAGCTGGTGATGATGAGTGGGCCGATAATGGTCTTATGGGCGCACTTCGCCGCTCAAAGAACAAAAAAGACAAGAGGCAGGCAGACAAAGATGCTGAAGATGCCGCTGCCGCCGCTGCTGCTGCTCCTGAAGTTAAGGTCAAGTCCAAGAAGGAGAAGGAGAAGGAGAAGAAGGAGCGCGAGAAGGCTAAAAAGAAGGCTGCTGCCCAGCGTAAAGTGACTGCCCCTGCCGCTGTTCCTAAAAAGACCCAAGACGATGAGCAAACTCCGGAGCCTGATGCTGAGACCCAGGAAGAGCCCGCTTCCGCCGCTGAAGCCGAGCCGGCTGGAGGCGCTAAAAAGGGTAAAAAGGGCAAAAAGGTGAACCCGGCCCTTGCCGCTCTCCAAAAACAGCTAGCTGCTAAAAAGGCTGCAGAGGATGCTCGTGCTGCTGAAGAAGAAGCCATTCAAAAGCAGATTGAAGAGGAAGAGCGCAGAGCTGCTGAAGCAGAAGCCGCCGCTGAGGAGGCCAAACGCCAGAAAGCTGAGCGTAAAAAAGAAGAGCGTGAAAAGCTCCGTGCGGAGGGTAAATTATTATCCAAGAAACAAAAGAAGGAGCAGGCTGCTGTTAAAGCCCGCCGTGAAGCTCTATTTGGTACCAGTGACCCGAAGGCAATGCTAGCCAAAAACCTGCGCCTTCCCCCCAAAACCTCTATTCCAAAAACTACTCCCAAGACAGATGAGGAGGAGGAGGTCAAGACACCCTCCCCGGCTATCAAGGAGCCAACTCCTGAACCTACTCCTGAGCCCGAAACCAAGGCTGCTTCTACTCACGAAGAGCCTGAAGCTGCTCAAGAAAGTGAAGACGATGCTCTTGTTGATGATTGGGAGGCCGCTCTGAGTGGATCTGATACTGATGAAGTTCCCTCTACTGAAGTGAAGCAGCCAATTAAAGAGGAGGCGCCCAAAGCTTCTGATGCCAAGCCTAAGTCCGATACCAAACCTAAAGAAACTGCTTCCGAAGCTACTTCCGAAGACTCTAACGTCCTTGCCCAGGGTAATGCTGTCGACGAAGAAAAGCGGAAAGCAGTTGAGGTCAAACGCCAATCCCGTAACAAAAAGGCAACTGAAAATGCTTCCGAAGCCGACCTGCGCTCCCCAATCTGTGCTATTCTTGGTCACGTCGATGTGGGCAAGACGAAGCTCCTTGACAACATGCGTCGCACCAATGTCCAGGAAGGCGAGGCAGGCGGTATTACCCAGCAGATTGGTGCGACTTATTTCCCCATCGATGCCATCAAAAAGAAGACAGCTGTAATGGCCAAGCACACTTCTGTGCAGTACAATGTACCCGGCTTGTTAATTATCGACACGCCAGGCCACGAAAGTTTCACCAACTTGCGTTCGCGTGGCAGCAGTCTCTGTAACATTGCCATTCTTGTTGTCGATATCATGCACGGCCTTGAGCCCCAGACATTGGAATCGATTCGTCTCCTGAAAGATCGTAAAACACCATTTGTTGTTGCCCTCAACAAGGTTGACCGTCTGTATGGCTGGGAGTCTACTACCGATAACTCATTCCGTGACTCTTTATCTAAACAGAGTGCCTCCGTGCAGACTGAGTTTGAGGACCGCCTGGAAAAGACTAAAATCGCTTTTGCTGAGCAAGGGTTCAACGCTGAGGTTTATTATAAGAACAAGAATCTGTCTAAATATGTCTCTTTGGTCCCTACATCTGCTAACACTGGTGAAGGTGTTCCTGATTTGATCTACTTGTTGCTAGAGCTCACTCAGAGCCGCATGTCCAAGCAGCTCATGTACTTGAGTCAACTTGAGGCCACAATTCTTGAAGTCAAGGTTATTGAAGGTTTTGGTACTACTATTGATGTTGTTCTGTCTAATGGTATTTTGCACGAAGGTGATAAAATTGTGCTTTGTGGTATGAATGGGCCAATCGTAACGCACGTCCGTGCCCTCCTGACTCCTCAGCCTATGAAGGAAATGCGCATCAAAGGTGCATATGTCCATCACAAGCAAGTGAAAGCCGCCCTAGGTGTGAAAATCTCTGCAACTGGTCTTGAGCATGCCGTCGCTGGTTCTCGACTCTTGCTGTGCGGTCCTGAGGACGATGAGGAGGATCTCATGGACGATGTTATGGACGATATGACTGGCTTACTGGATTCGATTGACAAATCGGGTCAGGGTGTATGCGTACAAGCTAGTACTCTTGGTTCTCTTGAGGCTCTCCTTGATTTCCTCAAGGACATGAAAATCCCTGTCACATCTATTTCTATCGGCCCTGTATACAAGAGCGACGTTATGAAGGCAGTAACAATGCTTGACAAGGCACCACAGTATGCTGTTATGCTCTGTTTCGATGTCAAAGTTGACAAGGATGCCGAGCAGTATGCTAATGAGAACGGTATCAAGATTTTCCAAGCAGATATCATTTACCATCTGTTTGATGAGTTCACACAGTATCAGAAAGACCTTTTAGAGCAAAGAAGAAAAGATAATGCTGGCGATGCTGTCTTCCCTTGCGTTTGCCGCACTATTCAGATCATTAACAAGCGTAACCCCATGATTATTGGTGTTGACGTTGTAGAAGGATGCATCAAGATTGGTACTCCCATTTGTATTGTCAAGACTGATCCCACTACCAAGGAAAAGGTCACATACACCTTGGGCCGTGTGCAATCAATGGAGGTCGATCACAAACCTCGCGACTCTGTCCGCAAGGGTCAGGCGAACGCGGGTGTCGCTGTACGTCTCGATGCCGGTAATGCTACTAATCTCCCAACCTGGGGTCGTCATATTGATGAAAAGGACATGCTCTACTCCAAGCTCAGTCGCAAATCAATCGATGTTCTCAAGGATCCTGCTTTCCGTGACGAGGTTCCCCGCGAGGATTGGCTCTTGATCAAGAAGATGAAGCCCTTGTTCGATATTAAATAGGCATTTTACGTAGTTTTTCTATAAAATTTATAGTCCTTCGACCCATAGATTCCGGATATAGATTCCGGGTATGAGCGCAATTCACTACCGAAGGGAACGGCCCTTGAGACCCCCACCGACCCCTACTGGATAAACTCCGTGCTGCCTTGCTCTTCAGTTTAGCCCGTTGCCATGAAGATTATAGTTGCTGTTATTCTTGCCTTGGCAATCTTCGTCGGATTAGCCATTAAAATTGCTAAATTTGGTACCCATATTCTTTTGGGATACGCGATAACTGTGTTGGTGATCACCAAGGGCGTCCGGGATCAGCTTGTGTCTCACGACACTCACGAGAACCTCACCAACTTAAGACTTAACATTGCACTGGTTGTAGGCCAAGGACTTGCAATTGGACTGATTGTTGGTTGCATCACCTACATGGTGTTCAGAGCAGCGGAAGATCAACACCAGTACTCGGACGTGAACCAGAGATAATTACATGTTTATGACGCACAAGATAGTACTTGGCACTGCAAGTTACTACCCTGGAATCCTCCCCTAGTTATTTCTAAAACTATAAATTATCGGCACCCCTTGCTGAGTTCCACTGACTTGAGAAAGATACCCATCTTTCGCAAATTAGTGCTAGGCTTTCCGTCGAAATACCTACATTGCACCGGGCGTCCCCTGAGGCATTCTATCGGCATCTGGTAATAAAGCAAACCCGACGATAAGCCAGCCCACTGACTGACTTCGAATGAACCCCTAAGAGTACTCACGTGGCGTACTCTCTTCTTGTCAAACTTTAATTAGCTGTGATGCCACCACGGCTACCTCATCAGTAAAACCTCACCCTTGGGTTAGTTATAACTGGGAGCCTGCGGCGTCGCTGGTCGCCTGACTGGTCATTTTACCCACCGCACCCAAGAGTGATCAGTTCTTGGTCCACAGTGTAAACGCACATCAGTCTGCAACAACGGTGCATCGACAAGAGAACCTCAGTTATATTTATACAGGCCTGTGGGTACCTGTTAACTGGTGAAGTAGATTCATTTCTGTCTGAATACAATCGTTATAGCCCTCTACCAGGAGTCGCAACTGAAAATTAGATGGGCGAAGCCATCCCTTATATATGCCACGTCCCCTAACCCACGTACATGCTGAAACCCATTTGCGCAGGAATCGCCACATCCACCACTGCTGGACTAGCAAAGCGCGCACGAAAATGCCTTAGGGTCTCATTTTAATGGTATTGAGAGTACCAAAGCTCTAATGACGTACGCTACTCTCACTAATTGCTAGCATAATTTGCTATCTACTTGAAACCCTCTGATATGACGTGATGGGCACTCTTCTCACAGGGTCTTGCATTTTGAGTACCTCTTGTAGCCATAAAACGTCACTCTCCCCATCTCCGGGCTTTGAGGGCTCAAGTGCCCTCCAGTGGCAATATGTATACATCCTGTCAACTGATAAGCCCTGTTGGAGCCAACGAGTCGTCAATATACATATATTATATATAACTAAACCTTAGGGCAATAGATGAGATGGCAGCACTACACTTGGTTGTCAGAGTTGCGCATTTGTTACATTATTTTGCAATCGAGCTGCTAGGTGTGTATTTGTCTCTCCTAGGAAGTTTGTTCAAGTATCAAGTCATTAAGGGGCGTTTGCAAACTTTCAATGAAGGCGAGTATAATCTCACTACAGCTATTCTGTAATCGCATCCCTTTTCTTATGGGTCGTGCGATTATTTCACCCGGAATTTTTGTCTGCTCAATAGCAGTTTGTCGGGACCAATAATTTGCAGAGCGCCAACATATCTTCTGGCAAGGCCAAAATTAGACCGTAAATGTATTTGTTCCGATCCTGTATCTGTCAGGATAAGTCGCAAGAGTCCTATTTAAGCATGAGAATACCCCAAGTCATATCCTTATACATCGGCAGCCAGTAAATCTCCGTGTCAGTCCTTATACTACGAGACAAACTTATTCCCCCTTAACCAATATCCCCGCTTTGTAGATCACGATGCAAAATCTCTCTGAGGTATTTGTATTCATACTTGGCATGCGTTATTCACCCCGCAGGTGATCATCTGCGCAAGAGAGCAAAGGAAGCCAGAGGGGATGGCTTTTTCACCCCCTGAATGTTGCCAAGCTTCTTCTAGAAAGTTCGTTGTGGAGATGAGTGCTGTAAAAACAAGCAATATAGTTTGAACATCAAACGTCGATCGTGCGCTCAGCCTCAGGAATTAGACTATCACTGCATGACCCCGCATATCGCTGGATGCTTGACTAGGTAGATTGCGCCCAAAACTGAATTGTATTATCAGAGACTTTGTGTGTTGACTCGTCTGACTTGAATCATATCTTACAACGCCGTCTAACCTCGCTGCGCAATTAGGGTGTTATTAGTACCAGGATAGCCCGAGCTGTGCTGGTACAACTTGATTCGCAAATATATAAAGAACAGGATTCAACGCCCCAAACGCCCCAAATGCTATGGGTTATCGCTACCTGAGCTATCTCTGAACTCCGATATAGCTCTCCGCTAATGTAGAGGTACCCTCAGGCCCCATAAGCATGCACAAGCAGGGTAGGTGCATAAGTCGTCCCCTGCATTAAAATTATAAAATGTGCACTCTCCCCATGATAATATAACTCAAAGATGTACGGCTATATTGTCACTTTCTTCACCCTCGCTTGTGCTGTGAGTGCTCAAACTACAACCTCCGAGGCTGCTTCCACTAGTGATGCGGGACATATTGATAACGCGAGCACCGTTGAACTCGATAACCCTGAGCTTTATGTTGTTGTCCGCAGCTTCTTTGCTGAGATTGCTGAAGAGATCAAGACTGTTAGTGGTTACGAGTCTATTTACGCGGAGGCCACTGCCGCAGTCGCTCAGATCACCGACAACGAGGCCGCTAAGGTACTGCTTACTGCTACTGACCCCACTGCCACAGCCTAACTATGTAAAACCATATATCCAATTTATGTGAGAAAGTACATGCAATGCTAGGGAATGCAGGTAAGATCTAAGGTTGCTCCAACTATGCAGAATAGGCATAAAGGATCCTATATAATATACGTGAAGATGCTAATTACATGCTAATTACATTAGCGGACTAAAGTGCACTAGAAAAGGTTAGGGAATAAATCCATATATTGAAGCCCGTGACAAGTACCGGCTATTAGCCATATCGATTTTCAATGTGGTCCTAATAGTCAACCTGACTATGTCCAATGCGTTTCGGTTGTTCCCCCTACTAGTCGCCGTACCCAGTTTTTACTTCCTGTTATTTCGTCCACCGCATCTCTTTATCTTGATTCCGTTACTGTGGATGCCCAGGCTTCTTATATTTCTGCCTGCTCCTTGAGCTCTTTTCCTCCTGCTCCCTTTACTCTCAAGGACTGGCATATTATCCTCGGCCATCCGCATTTATCCTCACTTATCTCGTTTCTGAAAAGTTATGATCCTGAAGTTGTTCCATCTCCACATCCCACCTCTCTGGATTGCCCCACCTGTGTTGTCTGCAATCATATTCCTACTGATATCCCATCTCGCACTCAAGCTCTTAACAAGCAAGTACTATAAGTCTTGCATGTTGACCCATGTTATCCCGTTGGAATGCCCTCTACTGCTGAAAAACTTGGCGGTTTTGGCGTGGATCGTACAACGTGTGCACTTGTTGTAGTCGATGATTTTACCCGCTTCGATTTTGTTATTCCATTAACCAGCAAGTCTGATGCACCCGCTGCTTGACTTGATTTTATCCACCATCTTGAGACTCGTTTCTCATCACAAAACTACCGAGTTGTTTCTGTTATTAGTGATAACGGCACTAAATTTGCTATATATCAATCTGAAAGCTGGAATCCTTGGTCGTGGTCTTCCTGGTTTCGTTCCTCGGGGTATTACTCTCGCTCCTACTGCTCCATATACGCCTGCGCAAAACGGCGTTGCTGAACGAGCTGGGCAGTCTGCTGTTCACTGTGCTCGGCGTTTGTTACATCACAGTAAGTCGCCATTGGAGTCTTGGCCTTTTGCCCTCACACATGCGGCTACTTTACATTTACCTCGTTCTCGTTCCTCAAAGTCCTCTGACACTTTCTATTCATGTGATCTCCTTGGTGTACGCCGTGTTTCTGTTGCCTCCTTGTTACCGTTTGACTCCACAGTATAATTCTTCCATAAAGACACAGCTCCTATGACGCCAAAGTTCCCAACCAATGCTGTTGCTCACACTTTTCTTGGAATACCTGACATCAGTGAGTCGATATCACAAATTGTCGTCTATCGTAACTCCGATCTCAGGCCACCACTGTTTCCATCGCTGCTGTTCGAACCAAACCTCGTGACAATCCAGTTAGTGAATCGATCCTTGCTGCTTTTACTCATTGTACTACTCAATCTAGCTTCTTGAGTACCCCAATGTCCGGCAGCAAGTACCGATATGTTTCTTTTTCCAATCTCAAGCGGGCGCACCATATGCTCACAAATGAATATATCTCACAAGATATATCTGTCGAGCAATTATCTCGCATGGGATACAGTTTGCTGCCTCGTGTATATTCCCTCTAGTACAGGTGCATCCAAAGCTCAAGATAGCTCATTCTTGAAGTCGGGGTTGAAATACTGCACTCTCATATCATAGAATTGGTTTCATAGCATCGCCTGGTAATGGATGGCCACCCATCGGAAGACAGACTCACTCATTGATCAGAGGTGACACCAACCACTTCTCTCAAACTCTTTGATGATATCTGACATGGCACTCGTGCTTAGTGCAAATCTGAGGATTACTTGGTGAATTTGGAACTCCTCGGCACTACCCGCTAAGGGAAGGATCACTGGAAGAGTTAGATGCTACGCAACATATTCCTAGCACGGATTCCCTGGAATAATACTGTGTTAATCAACACCGTTGTACGCACAACTTGTCTGACCAGGGTACATGCCCGCACCCCACCCACCTCACCAATTGTGATCCTAATTCTTCCACCTCACATGCAGATATTTGGGCCCGGATTTAGTGTTCGTGAAGACTTTCTAGAGGCTACGATTGGCTCGGAAAACTGTCAAGAGCACACCCCAGATTCAAGCAGCTCAGTAGCGACGCACCCACCGTCAAGACGTAGTTTTTTGAAAACCAACTCTGCTTGTTGTGAGCAGTTTTCACCATCTTATTTGGAAACTCTTAATCCTTCTTATCCATTGCTTGCTGGTAAAATAGGCGCCGTTTCTTTATCCCCAAAGGATACAGATGCTGATGGCTATGAGACTGAAATGATAACGTCTCACGACAGAAGCGTTCCTCCACAGGCCTACTCAGCCCGCTTTGTAGTAGATTATCGAGACTTGCTCTCGGTGATTCGCCACATCATTTCTAGATTTGCTTTTTGGCTAGCAGCGGCTATTTTGGCAGAGCATATGACTCGTAAAGTTGGCGTCGCCCTGTACCTGTATCAACACAGGGCTCAAGGAACTTTACGGCAGCTCCGTTTCACAAAGTCATACCTCGAATCTCTTTTTTCTTCTTTCGCTCCATTTGTGGCGATATCTCCACCATATCAAACCGCCAAAAGCGGCTGGAGGTACTTGATCGATTTTGTTTAGCCAGCATACGGGCCCTTTTATAAACTACAAATTTGGTCCTACTATGATTCTAGTTTTCATATAGCGGGTGCCCGAGCATCCTTGCAAACAAATTTTAAGAGTGAATAAGTTATAGATAGATGGTGGTTTTAGAGCTAAGCCTTGCCAGCAATAGGGTAGGGTGTCCGGCATTTTGTATAATGCAATAGCCAGTGTTTGTGATGGCATATCCCACTCCGGTGCCAAACCCCGTCTCAAGATTGTAGGCACCAGAGGTTACAAAACCAATCAGATCTCCAACAGGCAGCTCTCCTTCACGGCTAGTTTTATGCTTGCTAGCAAGCCATTGTGATAAGTGATTGGGTGGTACACTGTATATCCTCGCATTATCAGCAGGAGACCCTCTTTGCAGCACTTCAACTAGTACTGGCACAGGACTAGTGTTTTGAGGAAGTTTTTCCCAGCAACATCTGAGTGAGGAGCCCACAATATCGTCCAATGGCTGCTTTTGGTTTTTGGGCCTTTTATCTCGAGCAGTCTTGGCTTTCATGTAGCGCTCCTCTGAGGCTATAGTGCCCGCCGGAGTAAAGGGGTAGTCTTTGGGAAACTGATGCAAACACTGCTCAAAGGCTAGCTGCTCGAATTGATTTGTGCCAGCAATGTATACATTCGGTACACTGACGAGTGATATCCAAATGGGAAGGGTCCAGTGCCAGGGCACAAGCACGCGGACACGGGCATCGTCAAGCTTGAGCAACACGACCGGAATCTTTGGGTCTGATTCGAGCTGTGTGATGTGCTCACCAGGCTTCTTACGTAGCTCCAATTCCTTCTGGGTTGACATTAGCTTGTAGCTCTCGGCGCGGCAATCATCGTCAAACAAGCCCGATACAAGTGGCTCACTGAACGATTCCATTGCTCTTTTGATATTTTCAAAAGAGCCCTGCTGGCGCTTTTTGCTAGGGGGGAAATTTAGCCTTGGGTCTTGAGCGTTCCACGCGAGCATACAATGGTAAGGCAGCATATCCAGGTTTTCAATTGCAGCGATCTTGCCAAACGGCGTATTGTTTCCTTGAACTGGGACTAGGCAATTCATCAAGGTACTCATAGCCCGAGTTCCTATCAAATCAAACGATCCTAAAGCGTATCTCAAATCCTGTACCTGCGCCCCAGGGATTGAACAAAGGTCAGTGAAGAGTTGCTCATAAATGGCTGGATGTGTGTTCACCACAATAGCATCGCCTGTACGAAAAACGATTGCTGGACCCAAAGCAGAATTGTTAACGTTGGCAATGCCTTGCCATGACTTTGAATTGTATAAAGGCGCTGTGAAACCTGAAAACCGAGAATCAACATCGCGAGGAGAAGCGCCACGAATGATACAGGTGGAGTAGTATGAAGTATCCCATAGTAGAGTCCCATTTTTGCTCTGATTCATTAGTCGATGGCTCATGCGGTACTGCTTTTGTGTGGGTGTGGTAGGGACGACATATCCCCATTTCTGGGTCATCTTAGCCCGTTTACGGTGCCAGATGTGAGTGGGCAACCAAGTTTGAACTTTTTGACGATTCTTATACTTGCCACCAGCCGGTGCCTCAGAAAGTTTATTGGTACCTGTAAGATCTGTGACTTGCACTGTCTCATTTTTCTCCAATATACGACGCTTTTTCGGTGGATTAGGCGAGTCTACAAGAAACTCTCTCATTGCCTTGTCTCGGAGACGTTTAGGTACACGCTTGGGGTTGTGTGAAGCAGTTCTACGACGCAAAACACGAGGTACCACCTGGAAAGTGCGCTTTTTGCCTGAGGCATTGGAGATAGCTCGCTCCAGTCGCCTGATTTCATTTTCGCGAGCGGCAACATAATCTTGGACGCTTAATCTTCCCGTTTTTACGGCAGGATCATTGATTTGCAGCGGGTTTTTCATACAGAAGTCTTGATGATGGAATAACAAGTGAGGCCTTCTACACGCCTGATCACTAATGCTCAAGAAAATCACGGCGGAGCGATTCTTGAAGCCGCAGAATCGCACCACAGTGTCGAAATTTAGACCAAAGATTGACTTGGGGTTGCGTACACTTCAAGGTCGTGATCGCCAGATCCTCCCGAAATACTCTGCATTGTTAAAAAATCTTGATGCACTCACATTTCCACAAAATGTTGAATTGATAAGAAGGGCGCGTCAAGACTTGGATAATAATGAATTGGAAGCCTCTCTAGCTAAATTTAGCACAGCGGCAAAATCATTTTCACAATCAAGATTCAATTCTTTTGCGCAGCTGTATTCTCAGCATACACCAAGTAGCTGGGTGCCAGTAGACGAGCTTTTGGCGGAAATAGCAAAGCTTCCAGCTCAGAATGCGGTAAAGTTTAGTGCGAGGCTCCTCAATCTTTTCACAGCCCCGCGAATTGTAAAGCTTAAGCTAAGTGGTGCTGGCGCCGATACTGACGCCATCAGTTATATCCATGAACTCGCCAAAAATGCAAATACTGCCATGGAATATGAGGCTGTTAATTTGGCAATAAACGAGTTTCTGGCAATTAGGGGCGCGCGCCTGGAAACTTTTGATAAAGTACTAAACGGGCTGGACCCTCGTGTGGTGCCTCGCATTGATTCGCACATTGCCGCCAAAATTCACCTTGCAAACCAAAGAGGTGAGCTCGTCACACTTTTCGATTTGTTCAGAGAGCATAACGTCGCTCTCAACACTCCCCAAATGAGTACATTTCTACGAGCTCTTTACACCAGTACAGACGCAGGTTCCATATGTATTATGGGAGCCGTGCGTGATTGTGAATTTTCGGTTGGGTTTTATTACTACTTGGTTCGGGTCTTGTGTCTCAGAAGAGAGGTGGATACGGTTAACTGGCTTTTTGCCAACCGGATCATGCCTCTGATGGAGTCTAAGCCTGATCTTATTCCATTTCTGTTACACACTCTCTTGATTCGTACCCTGGAGCTTGATGGACTCGAAGAATCAAAAAAAGTGTTATCAGCAATGGGTGCAGAAGTCCTTGAGCCCAGTTGGAAGGCACTTTTCGTCAAATTCCGGCGGATGGGCGAAGTAAACCGCGCGTTCGAGTGTCTGCGTGGAGCAGTAACGAACTTCAAGCTCAAACTTTCCCTCAACTTTGTGAACGATTATCTATTGCTGGTTTCTCAGCATCATAAGCCCGGCGTATATTTCAAGGCATTGGTCACGGCATTTCCAGAATATGAGCCCACCCTTGAGGAGCTTGGACTGTTGAATCCTGCGACTGCTCTAGAATTGACGGGAGCTCCTCCTCCGTTTGTTGTGGTTCCTGAGCATCGGGACTTTGTGCCCTCAGCGATCCATGAGAGCACACTAATGACCGCCTACGATGTTACTTTAAATGAGCTTTTTAGCATCGACGAGATCATGAAAACCTACAATGTGTACGAAACTTATGTTACAAACCAGAAGTGTCGAGTTACAATGGCGGTCGTGGATAAATTCGTGTGCAAGTTAGTGAGCCTTGACCAGCCCGGCGCCCTCGATGCCGCTGAGCTCGTTTACCGGAGCGCATTAGCACGGCTTAACTTGCGCCAATCACATGATGGGAGATTTCGCTGTATCAGTCTTTACGAACTGGTGTCCCTGCTTGTGAAGCATGGAGAGATCAAGCGTGCCATCAAGCTAACAACGCTAACCTGTCAGAAACAAAATATGGCGCTCCGGGGAAAAGCAGTCAGGAAGCTCTACAACGCTATTAAAACGAAAAATCATAACCACGCAGAAGCATTTGCTGAATGGGCCCACTCTGAGGGCCTTTTGCTTGTGCCATTCAAGGCCACAGAAAGTGTGGGCGTTAAGTTAGACAATTGTGAAGGGTGCATGCCCCTAGCTCCTAAATAAGAATACGCGGGCGTATCCCTTAATTTATTTATTCTGTGCATACATATCAACTAGAGCTGGAAGAACGAGTTGGCATGTACTTTGGCTTGCCCTTTCTACTTGCCTAGACTCGAAGCGTACAGCGGAAATTACAGGACCCATCTTTTAAGGCTCGCTAGCAAGCGTTCACATTGGCGAGTCAAGCACACTGGGCCTTGAAGAGGCCTTAGATGAGCTAGGCTCCCAACCTATAATCGAATTGAAGGTTTCTCTGCTGGCGGTCGGTATATGTCCCCATAGGCCAGGCATTTACTACGCCTTAGCGAACCCATTTATGGATCAAGCGGAACACTTTTGTGGTCATATGCTTTGGATCTGATCAAGTCAAAAATTACAAGAGCGCGATCTACTCTTGAAGTCGCTTCTTGAATATCTGACCGCTGATCATCCACCAGCCACTGGCACAACTTTTTATAGCCTCCAGTTTCAGCACTGGATGAAGGCTAAAAGCTTAATTTCCCAATTTCTTTTTTAATTAGAGAGTTGTTGGCAACTAAATCCATGTATCGTGGGCATATGAGAAAGTCTATATATTTCTGCTCAACTAGAATTCCGTCACTGCGCTGCAAGTGTATTCAGCACTAAAAGCGAGAAAATGGACTAGCTACTAAACTGCAAACTACTTTAACACAATATAGCCGCTCAATAGCCGAAAATACGACGGTTTACTCTGCCCCGCCACTCGCAGGCACCCGCTCGAACGCGTCTTATGCAATCCGCTCATGCACGTAATTTACTCGCATCACTTTCACTCATGGATATTCCCAGCTCTCCAGGTCTCGCCTCAAGCGCTTATCCCCTAGGAAGCGACACATCTGCAGGGCACTCTGACCGTGCCAGCTCACCTCCTGTGCGTCCTCGCCCCCAGGATGAGCCGGCGTCCGCCCGCCGCGAAAACAGAACAGATGGTGTACCCAAGGTCACAGATGTCCTAGGTGAAAGTCTGAGTGAAAGCTTTCAAAACTTCATCCTGGACTATAAAAGCCCTGATGGAACTCCGTATTATATCAATCAGATACGCGGAATGAGGGCCTACAAAAACTCCACTCTCTTTGTCGATTTCGCTCACTTTGAAGGCGATCGTAAATGGCAACCACTGTCTCTAGCCATTAGAGACCAGTATTATCGTTTTCAGCCTTTTTTGGTGCAAGCATTATACAATTCCATTCAGATCCTTGAACCCTCAATTCTGGAAAAAAGCGTGTTTTCAGTGCCCGGAGATGGTACCCAGTCAGAGGCTTCAGCTGCTACTACAAGCCAAAGTTCGGAGACTGATCGTGTTTTTATGGTGGCTTTTTATGGACTTCCACTTGTTAACAAGATTCGTGACATGCACGTAGCCTATGTGGGCAAACTCAGCAGTATATCGGGCACTGTAACCCGCACCTCAGAAGTGCGCCCCGAGCTTTATAGAGCAACGTTTAAATGCGATGCCTGCAATGCCCTGGTCCCTGATGTTGAGCAGCATTTCAAGTACACGGAACCTGGTGTCTGCCCCACCCCCGAATGTGGTAATAGGAGCTCCTGGACTCTCGAAACTAATAAATCTACGTTTATTGACTGGCAAAAGGTCCGTATTCAAGAAAATCCCGAGGAAATCCCTACCGGCTCAATGCCTCGTACCATGGACGTCATTCTCAGAGGTGACGTGGTGGAGCGCGCTAAAGCTGGAGACAAGTCTCTGTTTACTGGCTCTTTAACAGTAGTACCCGATGTTTCGCAATACAAAATCCCTGGCGCCAAAGTTTCGATGCGCCGTGATGAGCGCGGCCAGCAGCGTGGTGAGGGTCTCAATGGCGCGGTCAAAGGCCTCAAGGAGCTGGGCGCCCGTGAGCTGGGCTATCGACTAATCTTTATGGCACAAATGGTACAAGATACGAATCAGCAGCATGATACTGTACTAGATGACGATGATATTAGCCAAGAAGCGTATCTAGATACCCTCACAGATGAAGAGCGGGCTGAACTAGAGGAAATGATGAATACAGATAATCTGTACTCCAAGCTCGTTAACTCTATTGCACCAACTGTCTATGGTCATGAAATCATCAAAAAGGGTATCCTCTTGCAAATGATGGGTGGTGTGCACAAGACTACACCTGAGGGAATCTCTTTGCGTGGAGACATCAATGTCTGCATTGTTGGCGACCCATCAACTTCCAAATCTCAATTCTTGAAGTATGTCGTTGGATTTATGCCGCGCGCTGTGTACACATCCGGTAAAGCCTCCTCCGCGGCTGGTTTGACTGCCGCTGTTGTCAAGGACGAAGAGTCCGGAGAGTTCACGATTGAAGCAGGTGCCTTGATGCTTGCTGATAATGGTATTTGTGCAATTGATGAATTCGATAAAATGGAATTGCGTGATCAGGTGGCTATTCACGAGGCTATGGAACAGCAAACAATCTCCATTGCCAAGGCAGGTATCCACGCCACTCTTAATGCTCGTGCGTCCATCCTAGCTGCTGCTAACCCAGTTGGTGGCCGCTATAATCATCGTCTTGGATTAAAACAGAACTTAAACATGAGCGCCCCCATCATGTCCCGTTTTGATGTCTTCTTTGTCGTGCTCGACGAATGTAATGCACAAACTGACTCGCGTATTGCCGATCACATTGTTGGCCTTCATATGGATGGTGACGAGGCCATCGATCCTCCATTCCCTACCGCACAAATGCAGCGCTTTATCCAGTTTGCTCGCACGTTCACCCCTCAGATGGACGAAGAGGCCCAGGAGTTTTTGATCCAGAAATACGTCGATCTCCGCCAAGAAGATACTCCAATCTCGGGTGGCCGCTCTTATCGTATCACTGTGCGCCAGCTTGAGTCTCTGATTCGCTTGTCAGAGGCAGTAGCTCGTGCTCATTGTTCTGATGTTGTGATCAAGGAGTACGTCCGGGAAGCCTATAATTTACTACGAAGCTCTACTATTCGCGTTGACTTTGGCGACGTCAACTTTGAGGAGGATGATGCAAGTCTCATGTCACAGCGTACAATCCGTCGTCTTCGCAATCCTCTCACTTCTCATACCGGTTCAAGGTTCCGCGATCCGGTACGGCAGGCGCGTAACAAAATTTCACGTGAAAAGTACAATAATATTGTGAACTTTATTGTACAGAAATTAAGTGAACCTCCGGCCGAAGATCTATCCACAGAGGAACAAATTATGGAAAAAGAAGACCTTATTACTGGTTGGTTAAATCAAAATGAGGATCTCGATAGCGTGGAAGCACTAGAAGACGAGAAAGTCATTTTAGGGAAGGTACTCAAGCGTATGCTCAAGCAGAATATCATTCTTGAAGTACGTACGATGAACCGTGCAGAAGCTGAAGCTACAAACCTCGATTTAGAAGATGAGGATATGGATGCTTTTACCACCACTGGCTACGTGCTGCACCCCAACTCGTCGGTTAATAGACCCGAGTGAAGACATCGCTCGCATTTTTTTCTTAAGCCAACTAACATTGAGTCTGCTGTGCTAATGCTGGACATGACAACTATATTGAGCTCAAATGATATATATTTTTTACAAGGATAATCACTGAGTGACCTTAATGTGCTCGATTACAACCTAGGTCGAGTCTTTAGCTACTATATAGGTTACACTTACATCCTCTCAGTCCAAGAGCCTCTATTCTTTCTATCATAGCACAAGCTTGGTATCACATACTCTAATATGCAAACAGTGATGTTGTTGTAGTTGTCGTAAAGCCCATATAAAAAGCTCAATTCCGGCGCACTTTCTTTTGTTATGGCTAATACTACATACGAGACAAGCACTTGGGAGACATATGGCAAATGGACCCTTGTAGCTTTGATTCTCTTGCTATTTCTTGTTGCTTTGATCGCTGCAGTCTGGAGTTGGGAGCAGGGTTACTTTGATACTGTTGTTCCCACCCGCCCCAAATCTGCTCGTGCCTCCACTGTAAACCCGGCGCCTTCTGTGAATTTCTCTAGCTATCGCTCGACTGTTAATGCTCAGATGCGTGTAACTGGTACACCTCCTGCCTACTCTCCGCACCACCTAGCGCATGGCCCCACACCTGAACCCACATATCGCACACATGTCTCGGCGACTGAGCAAGCTGCACAGCGAGTATGCCCTCTACCAACTACCGCGTCTCCAAATCCGTATGCTAGTCTGGAAGCTGAAGATATTGAGCTTGAAGACCTGAGAGAGCCTGACCCTGTTGCCACTAACCCATGGGAAACAGTAACTGTGCGTAGTACAAACAGACCCTCACTTGAGCCAATTGTCAACAAAGTGCCTTCTCATCAATTGACCAAGAAAAGTGAGCTCAGCACCTTTGATACGCAGGGTGACTCTCGAACACCAAAAATTAAATCTGGAAATGGCGCTGATAATGGGGTCAAGGCTGCACACTCCACTCCCACTAGCGCTCCAGATACTCCCAAAACCTCTGCCTATACACCCTCCCGCCCTTCTGGTCCCTCATCGCTGAGATCTACTGCCGCCAGGACCTCCCATAAAAAGGAGAACACTAACCGCCGAGGTGCAACTCCTATTGCTGCAAGTACTGGACCTTGCACTAGTAGCAGTCGTAAAAGCGGCAGGGGTAGTGGCACTACCCAGAGTAGTGCGAATAGTGGTCCGGGCACCAACTCCAGCGCTCGCTCTAAAAAGGGTAGGACTATCGGCACAGAGGTGTCCACACAGACACAGAGCACTCATCCTAAAGACATCGTCTAGCTAGGGTCAATGGGGGCAAATTACGGCCATTTTATAGTATAGCTAAAAGTTACAGCGATATCTACTCATCCATTAAATTAAAATAGTCCCCTTTCTTGACAGTGTACCTGTCACCGTACTGTTTTCTGAGCTCCTCAAGTCTCGAAACAAAGGCAGCCGACTTGGAGTACTTTATGGGGCCACCAAGAAAGGGCGCGAAGCCAGTGCTGAACACAACAGCGCCATCGACGAGATCCGGGCCAGCAGCAACTTTGAGATGGCTTGCCGTCAAAGACGCACATATGAGTGGGTAAATCAATCTGTCGATGGATACTTTATAGTCGACCGAATGGTCTTTAATTGCTTTACCATCCGCCCAAACATATATCCCTTTCCCATCTACCTTCCCGCGAGCCACCGGATCGATGAGAGTTTGGGGTATCTTGAGATTCAACAAGGGGGCAACTTCGTGTGCATATGTAGCCCACACATCCAGGCCAGCGGTATCAATATATTCAAGAGGGCCAATAGGCATGCCAAATTTCTTGGCTGCACTATCAATTGCACTCGCGGGAATTCCCTCCTCAAGCATGTAAAGCGCCTCAAAAATATACGGGATAAGAACCCTATTTACCAGTAAACCTGGGCGTGATTTCGTTATTACTGGGAGCTTGCCCAATGCTTTTGCAAATGAAACCATTCTTGCAGCCTCATACGTCTGTGGCACTTCAACAAGGGGAACCAGCCCAATTGGGTCAAAGAAATGCAAGCCAGCGATATCGTCATTGAGCCCAGCTGAGAGTGATTCAAGAGAGAAAACGCCCGTAGTGGTTATTATGAGAGCTCCATGCTTCACTCTGTGACCAATATCTGAAAGTAATGCCTGCTTCTGCTTGAAATTTTCGGGTATCGCCTCAATCACAGCATCTGCAGTAGTGAGGCCATTAGGGTCGTGTATCAAACGGTTGCGTGCTGTGCCGGGACTGTGCTTGCGATCAAAGAACTTCTGAGATTGTGACGAAAGGTTTGTCTCCGTCGTAACTGTAAAGTCCTTGGTAGCGCAAAGGGCAGCTAAGTCACTTGCCAGTGTGGTGGATCCCAGAATGTGTATGTGTTTGAAGCCATGGGAAGTTCGATCACCCTTTTTGAGGGACTCCTGCAATAAGAATAACTCAATCAAGTTTTGAGCTGTTGAAGTATGGGCCAAAGAGTATATAGATGCGGCCTCATTCGCCAAGCGGTGCTGAAATGACCCATACTCGCACCAGAGATCAATAATCTTGGAGGGGGCAGGATATTGGTTTTCTAGCACTATTCTACCAGTTTTCCAATGTAAGTATTTGGAGAACAGCTGTCGTACTGGCCACGAATTGGAGCACCAGACAATTGCTTGGTGCAAGTATGGCTTGGGTGTGGAGCTGTAGAGTAGCTTGCGCGCCTCGCTCAATAGCTGGGGCTCAGAACTTACCGCATCTATAAGCCCCAAACGTAGCGCAGCATCAGCCTTGACTGGCTTGCCCTGAAGCATCATTGGTAGAGCATTGTAGCTACCTATCAAGTCAGGAAGTCGAGCGGTGCCGCCCCATCCGGGATGAATACCAAGCCGTACTTCTGGGAGTCCTATTGATGCGTTTTTCGCCGCTATACGGTATGTACATGCCAAAGCCATTTCACACCCTCCACCTAGACAATGTCCGTGGATGGCTGCCACAGTAGGAAACGTGCAGCTACTTAGTAGGTCGAACAATTGCTGCCCCTCTTGAACATTAGATAACACCTGATTTAAATCAGTGAATTCAGTAACATCTGCGCCAACTGAAAAGCCCGTTATCTTCGCCGAATAGATGATAAGACCAGGAACATCAAGCGTCAATAGTTTCTTAAGAATACGAGACAGCTCCATACGTAGCTCACGCGATAGAGCATTCGCACTGGACTCATATTTATCCATTGCAAGAATAACTGTTCCATCCCAGTCGGATTTTACTTTCCAATGCTTAAGATTTATATCTAAGCGCATATGTGGAGTGCACTGGATGTGCTCTCTTGTCTGAGAGCCACAAGATTACGTAAACCCTAAGGCTCCATCTATGCCTGAGGAGAAGATCACAATGACCAGCCATGTACCCTACAATAACGTGCTAGCATAACTGGTAGCAACTTGATCCGAGTTTATTGAGTCGAAACTCTCTCTCCACTTAATGGGTCTTGTGGTATTCCTCCGAGCCTTTATTAACGCCACAAAAGCTTGCCACAAACTCTTTTGCCTCAAAACGCTTGATTATCCGCCACAGATTTTTTTCATCATGGGTTTCAAAAGAAAGGCTCGCAAACCTCGCGCTGCGAATTGGCAGTCAATTCCTCGCGAAAATCAGCAGTGGGAGGAGTTTTATAGAGCCCAACACCTTATTCCTGAGTCTGAGTTTGAAGCTTTCAAATCTGCTTGCCAACAAGACCTCCCGCTCACCTTTAGAATTACTGGCACGACTAGTCATGCCCTCAAGGTTCGCGAAATGATGGAGCAGCAATACATCGATCAGCTGAAAGGTATTGAGTGGGATGGCCAGGTCCTCCCCCCACCCACCAACCTGCCGTTTTACCCCGATAGACTAGCTTGGCAGGTCAAACTGGCAAAACAGGTCATTCGGCGAAACCCTCAGTTTGCCAAATTCCAGCGATTTCTAGTAGTAGAGACGACAGTTGGTAATGTGTCCCGTCAGGAGGCGGTATCGATGATCCCTCCTCTATTTTTGGATGTTAAGCCTAATCACTACGTCCTAGACACCTGCGCTAGTCCGGGCTCTAAGACTGCCCAGCTCATCGAGGCCTTACACTCTGGTGAAAAGCCTGCAACTGGTGTAGTGATTGCAAATGATGCTGATCACAAAAGAGCTCATATGTTGACCCATCAAGTCAAGCGTCTAAACAGCCCTAACGTTATTGTCGTGAACCACGATGCACAAATGTTCCCAAATATCAAGGTCAGTAACGAGATTATCAAGTTTGACCGCATTCTTTGTGATGTCCCCTGTTCTGGTGATGCAACTATGCGCAAGAATGTGAATGTATGGAAGGACTGGCGCGTTGGTAACGGCATTGGTCTTCACAAGCTTCAGCTCAACATCACCTCGCGTGCAGTGCAGATGCTTAAGCCTGGTGGACGCCTTGTATATTCGACTTGCTCTCTCAATCCTCATGAAGATGAGGCAGTCGTGGCTCAGATTTTGCGTCAATACCCCGATGTTAAACTCTTAGATGTGAGCGACCAGTATCCTGGTCTTATTCGCTCCCCTGGTGTAAATCATTGGAAGGTTCAAGAGAAGGGTGGCAGCTGGGTCCAAAAGGGTGAGGGAAACGTCGAAGAGTCGCTTTTTGAGCCCACAGATGAGGAAGCCAAGACCATGCACCTCGATCGCTGCATGCGTGTCTATCCTCACCAGCAAGACACAGGTGGATTTTTCATTGCAGTTCTCGAGAAGTCGTCTGATTGCCCTGAGTCTCCCCAGGAGCCTTCCGCTAAGCGTGCTAAGGTTGAGGTCGAGGTTGAACCTGTTAACTCGGTTGTGGGCGATGGTGCCGAAAAGCCAGAGCACGAGTCTAGTAAGCTCCCTCGTGATGCAGTAACTGACCCTTTCACCTTCATGCCCGAGGATAGTGATGTGCTCAAGGAGTGCTGGGACTTTTATGGCCTCACGAACTTCAATCGAGATTCCTTCGTGGTTCGCAACCAGACTGGTGAGCCCCTACGCTCTATTTACTACGTTTCACCCTCTGTTCGGCCTATCATTCTCGAGAACGATGCTAAAGTCAAGTTTATCTACGCTGGCCTCAAAACATTTAACTTGCAGAAAAATAATGACAATGCTAGTTGGCGTATTCAGAGCGAGGCCATGGAAATGCTCTACCCTTATGCCACCAAACGCGTTTTAAAGAGTGATAACCTTGAGCTGCTTAAGTTTTTGGTCGAGGAAGGGAATCCTCGCATGGATGATATCAAGGCTCAAGACGCAGAGTTTGGCGATGCTGTGGTGTCGCTCTCAGAAGGTTGCTGCTTCATGGACATTGCCGGCATCGTATGCCCGCTTTGGAGAGGTCGTAGCAGTGTCAATGTTATGCTGCCCAAGGATGCAAAAGAGGAGCTCCTCTTGCGTAAATTTGGAGTTGTCCAAGAAAAGAAACGTGGCTCTGATACGCCTGCCGTGGCTGCTGCGCCGCAAGCAGAAGAACATGAAAAGGCTTCTGATGCTCGCCCTAGCGATGAAGCAGACGCAGAGGGCAAGCCTGACGATCAAGTGAGTAGCTCCTAAGAATGTATAAATGTTTAATCCTAGGTTTTTATATTTTCCCCATATCGGGTCACTAATAAATATCATGGCAAAATGCCATTGTGTGATGCGCTGAACCTGAGTGGTTTTGACGCTGCTAAGGATGGAGTTTTGCTCAGCATGGGTAGCCTCAAAACGAATTATTCCCCCGCTACACTACTCTCCCAGGATCACTGCTACTAGCAATACACCATGCAACGCAACGAGTCCGCCAGTAAAGAGGCCACAAGAAAAGTAACCAACGCCACGAGATCTGCTGTCAAGGCAAACGACTTGGTTGAGTTATGTCGCGCGCATTGTGTTGTGGGCCAGATTCTTGAGATTGAGGTGCCTGCTCAGTCAAATCTCCTCTGACACTATCGTATTCAGGTGGTGACAATCGCTGAGAATCAGCTGGAGCTCCATTAAGCTGTGGGAGCTCTTGCAAGGCGATTTCTTCACTCTGATGGGAGTTGCTAGCGTGGGCAGCTGCCTGTGGAGGCGCTAAATCACTGACGTCGCGGGCCTTGGCAATGAAGTTCCCGTCTTTATCATAGTACCCTGCATCAGATTCGCCAACATTAGGGTTATATATTGGTGCAGGTACTTCTGGTATCCCTTCTCTATCAGTTTCCGCTACAGTGTAAGTTGGCAACGCCATCCAACCTGTACCTGGAAGCGCACCATGGCCTTGTCGGATCCTTCGAATGGAATAAAATCGGATTGCATTGACAATCACAATGACCGCTGTAATAAGACAGGCTAACGCAATCCATTTTCCCCAGACAATGCTATTTAGATCCGAGTCCATGCAGGTAAAGTGTTCCGGTGACTAAAACCTCTTGCTTCACATATCATCCTGGGCCAAAACAATTAGATTAGATCGAACTATGTGCATGATATAAACTACTTCACATGGCATCAATCCTATAAATTAGCACACAGTAGACGCTTCAAAGTTTCGTGTGTAAAGGCTGAAAGTGCATCCATCATGGGGATTCTAGATTGTACGCGGCGATGCATGAAATTGGCTTGGATAGAGCTGGCACCGCCTCCGCCACGAGATGGCCGTGAGGCTGATGATGAAAGGACCTGTGATCCTAAGCCGCGCTTCCCCACAGCACCAGAATAATAAACGAGGCCAGTCGATTCAAGGGCGGTCAGTACCTGCATGACCTCTTGTACATCGAGCAAAGTCCAGCTTGGCTCGGATGCGGCAAATGCAGAATATTTGTTGGCAATATCAATGCTTGTGAATGCCTTTTTGCCGCCAAATGGCTCAGAGCGAGCCTTGTGCTCCAAAATTAGCAAGGTTACTAGGACAGACTGCTGAATATAGTTGAGTGAGCGGATTCGTGAGATGTTTGAATCGCCACCAAATGCTTCTTGGCAGACTAGTAATGCATGCTCCAAAGTAACCTTGAGAATTTCTTGCTTGTCGTCTTTAACAAGCCACTCCTGCTCTGCGAGCTGTAGTGATCTGGCACACAAATCAAATGCTCGCCGTAAATCACCTGTTTGTGATGCCACTTTACTGCTAAAGAGTTCAAGTGCTTCTGAGGTGAAAAGGTTCTCTTGTTCAGCCTGCTGGGACTGAAGAACACTCAAGATGGCGTCCTTCGTATATGGTTTCACAGCAAGCACTTGCGGTACAAGGCCATTCTTCTGAAGACGAGGCAAGAATCTGTCGGTTAAATCCAGGGAGTTGGCGACACCCAGTAATATCAAGTTCGTATCGGGCATGCAGCTCCATTCAAAAAGTTGAAACAAGACTTCCTGGTCACCTTGCATTAAGTGATCGATTTCGTCGAGTAACAAAACATGCGACTGATCAGGGAGCTTAAATTTCTCTGCCAAAGATTTGGTTGCGTTTGCTTTGGATAAAACACGAGACGAGGAGGAGTATTGGAAAGCAGCGAGGATTGAAGGATATATGAAATCAACGTGCTCTATAGTCATGCAGTTTATGATTGCAGTTTTAACCCCTGTTTTGTTGGCATATGAGTCCAGTACTTTTGTGGCCATAGCACTCTTGCCAGTACCGGGGACTCCTGAGATGTAAAGAGACCCCGGGGACCTGCAAAGTCTATCATCAATAAAAGCTTTGATGAACTCCCGTTCAAATTCACGCCCAACAAATTTTCGTGTCCTACTACCTCTCTCAAACAAAGCTTTCGCCTTTGAATATTTTGTCTTTGGAGGCGTGTGAGGAGGTGTGAGAACACCAAATGCCTCCCTCTCATCTTCCAACTTGACTCTTTTGCTTGGTGTCGTAGGCTCAGCGATCGCAATGGGATCCCGGCGTTTCACGCGACGGATGGGTGTGAGCATTAGGATAACAAACCAGCGTATGCACGTAAATTGAAATTATGTAAAGTGGCTGGTAGTAGCGGGCTGCTGCCAGGGCGACCCTAGTGTGGTCAAAAGAACAAATCAGACTTGTCTGTCCGAAGCGCAAGCACCTGAGATAGTCACTGCCATTATTGATGCTATTTTGGAGCTCCATAGCGAAAAATTTCGGGCCAAGAAAAAGCTGGGGTCCTGAACGAACCAGGATTTAATTACATGATATTCGCGAACCAGTCGCGTAAGGGATATACCCTAGCTACGAACTTCACTATTGAAGTTTTGCTTGAAATAATGGAGATCAATTTGGAGATTAATTCTGTCGTGTTTTTGTATATACTTTCACGTCCTTTTTACAGAGGGTCGACACTACCCGTTTTCGTCTGGATGTTCCAGGTCCAGGAATATATTAGTCAACACCTCCCCGCCCCAACAGCCAACAAAAGGTAAAACACGCTGGCCTCAAACTAGGAAACAGTTTGTATCTGAATTGCTTACCTATACGAACCGATCTGTATTCTCCTTTTGCTTATAACAGATAACTCCCGCCCCTTGCAATGGACTTTGAAGAGAAGGATTTTATGGACCTGCTACAATGGGAGGATCCAGTCAATTCAGACGCGGAACTAAGCGAAATTTCTAGCGTTAAAAGTGAAATAAGTGAGCATCCTAGCCCTTATGTTTATGATTCGCCTGCAAGCTCTTCCGCGCAGTGGGAACCATCCCCTAGATTTAATGAAGACTACCGCACAAGCCAACAAATTCTCCGTGACTCCATATTTGGCCGCACGCACACAGCAGATGGTTCTGCTCCTGTTCCCATGCCCCACGAAGACCACACTCACACTCTAGCTGCTGGCACGGGGCCACATCCATACAAGTACAGTCTGCATCTTGGCGATCTACCCGTTCGTTCACGCGTCGAGACACAAATCAAATGCTCTTTAGTATTTTCACCCCCTCCTGATGAGCATTTGCTTCATTTACCGGCAGATACGATTGCGCGCCCTCGTTTTCAGTTACGAGATGACGCGACGGTTATGCCTCAGGCATTATATCTTGACGTGGACGTAATATTACCAGACGCCCCCCACAAGCAAGTATATATGTGTGCAAAATGTATATGTCGTGAAAAGAAGCGCGCTTTCCGCAAGAAAACCCTCGACTTGAATGAAGAGTATCATTGGAACGAAACCCAAACGCGTCGCCTCATAATTTTCAACTGTCGCGAGTTAGTCGCTATTCCAATGCCCAAAACCACAAAACTAAGCGATGGTACCACAGCCATGGCACGTCAAATTGACCTTCCGCTTCGACTTGCGTGTTATTGTAGGCATCATGGTGCTAAATCCGGATATCGTCTATTGTTTACCGTTCGCGATTGGCAACATAATATTGTTGCCCGCACTATCTCTGAGGATATTTTCATCACGGATAATCACAAGGAGCTTCGTTCTAGCGCCGCTGAGAGTAGTGCTAGCGAGTTGAGTGCCAGCGAGCCGGTGAGGCGACCATCGCACCATGGCCATCAGCAGCAATCTAATGGCTCCAGTTACCACCCTTACGCTCGCTCAGGTTATGATCGTCGTTCGTCGTCTGTATCGTCGTCAAATTCTATACGTGTACAGCAGCAGCAACAACAACAGCCACCTCCTGCTCTCCCCCAGCAGGTCCCGCTACCCCCTAGTGAGGTCATTGTCCAGAGAGCGATTCCTGCTCAGGGTTCCGTACGCGGTGGTGTGGAAGTGACGTTGCTGGGCACTGGATTTCACTCCAATTTGGTGGCAATGTTTGGCGATAACGCTGCGATCTCTACCCAGTGCTGGTCAGACAACACTATTATAGCGCACCTTCCACCCAGCAATGTAGCTGGTCCCGTGGTGATCTCCTTCCAGGGCCATCCTCAGCTACCCATGTCGGCCATTTTCACTTATACCAACGACTCTGAGGTTAAATTGGTAGAGTTGGCTCTTCAGGTGGTAGGTTTCAAGATGAATGGTAAGATTGAGGACGCTACGGACGTAGCCTCCCGTATTGTAAACCAAGAGTACTCAGGTGGCTCTTCTGGTTTCGTGTCGCCTGCTGCAGGTGGTCCTCAGGATTCTCAACAAGTGGTTCTTCAATGCCTTGAATTTGTTCGGAAAGATCCTGGATATGTCAACCTAAATTTGCGTAACTCTGAGGGGCAGACAATGATGCATATGGCCTGTGTTCTCGGTTATTCAGAGGTCGTTCATGCCCTCATGAGCCAAGGTGCGCACGTCGATGTTCAAGACGTCAGCGGGTACACCCCGTTACATTTCGCTGTTTTGTTTGGAAATAGAGCCATCACTCGAATGCTGCTAAATGCTCATGCTGACCCTTTTCATCGTAATTTTGGTGGTAAAACTGCTATTGACATGGCAGATAGTACTGTAGTGGATCTACTGCCCAAGAATCAGCGCCTCTACTATCAACAGCTCAACACGAATTCCTCATCTACGCTTGCTTCTGTGTTCAGTGAAGAGAATCTTGTCTCCGCTGCCCCACAAACGCCTTCTGCTCCTTCTGTGTCCCATTTGATTGAGACGAGTCACAAGCAAGAAAGGAACAAGGCAGCTACGCTTGCATCAAGGCCCTCTGCGTCTAATTCTTCTAGCCAACCAGTACTCCCCCAGACTACCACAAAGAACGATTGGATGCATTTTGTTCAACGCATCATGTGGTTTGGTCGCGACGAGCCCCCTCGCTACTTAGACTTGTTCCCGCATGGCAACGCCTCAAGCAAGGTAGAGAAAGCTGCTTCGCCTGTGCGGCATTCTGTAATTGAGATTTCTCAAAGTGAAAGCTCTGATGAGTTTAGTGGTGGTAACAATGATGAATCCTCTGAGGGTGAGGTAGATGGGCATGAAAGTATTGCTGAAGAAGAGGTTTTCGCCACATGGGCTCAGTCCCCGCTCAAGCAAATTCGCAATGATCATATGTTGTTCACTTTTTGGTTGCCGTTATTTGTGATTGCTGTATCATATCTTATTACTATTGCCGTCAATGTCAGCGACTTTGTGCACTGGAAGTGGATCTCTAATCTCCACAAACCCATCCAAAGGCTACGCCAGTCTAAATAGTACTTAATTTATTCTTTTCGACCCCTGTGCACTATTAATCTTCTAGTCTTCTTTACCAAATTTACTGTTAAATCTCAAAAGTCCGTTCAAATTATGGACCCAGTCATCTGATCTTCTCGTCACGCACCAAACACCGTCATCCCGTAGTATTGATACGTCTACTGAATCACCTCTACGGAGCTGGCCCATATCAAACCCATCTATGCTCATATCGACGGGGCCTCTCGAGTGTTTACCGACCAAGCAAGAAATCTCGCTATCAGCGGGAAAAATAAGAGGTCTAAAACTGAGACTCCGCGGACAAATAGGTGTGAGAAGGATGCATGGGACCTGAGGGTGAACAATGGATCCACCGGAGGAAAGACTATATGCCGTTGACCCTGTTGGTGTGGCAATGATAAATCCGTCCGCAATCGCGGTAGTAACAAACTCGCCATTAACTTTAATATCGATCTGTGCTAAGTGAGGAGAGGATCCTCTGTGTATAGTTAGATCATTCATAGCATGCACCTGCTGGTCCGGGGTGGTAGCTCCCTCTGTAGGCAGCTTTACTCCCAAGCGTGCTCGGTTCATGACCAGAGACTCCCCCTTATACACATCATCGAAAGCCTTTTTAGCTTCGTTTATATCAAAGGGGAGCAGGAATCCCAGTGTTCCCATGCTAAAGCTCAAAACAGGGGGTACTCTAGTATTGATAAACTGTGAAGTTGCTCTGAGGATAGTCCCGTCACCTCCCAATGTGACTACTAGATCGATTGATCTGGGATCATCTAATATATGTGTATTTTGCAGAGTTTTGTGAGCGGCTCTATCAACAAAAATGTTTGAGTTGTAGGTGGATTGGAGATGCGAAATAAACGCTCTAGTGGCATTCAGAACTATAGGATCATAATCCTTTTTGGAAATATAAATATTCTTTGGAGGCCGGGCCCACCTTAGATACTTTAGCCCGTTGAATGCAGGCTTGAGATGCATTGAAGACAAAAGTGGTGGGGTTAAGACGGGGTGTCGAGGGGGCACTAAATTAAACAGGCAAAAGATTCGAATACGAGAAAGTGAAAATTTCTATATCGAGCTGGCATGGGGCGGATAATATTGTATCTGAGCTCATATCACATATAAACTGGACCCACTCAAGCGTATAGTAAGTTTACGAGCCGCAAAATTCACGTTTCATTCAACCTCTGCTGTAGATGCCTGCTTGCCAAGGGGGCTCATATGCACCTCCCTCGCTTAAGCTTCAGATTGTGCATGAACTGTGAATCTCCCTATTGGAATATGATCCCCCAATTCGGGAAGAGCATGTGCGCGCAACTTAGGGAGGAAAACCTTTTCGAGGATTTGCATTTGACCAGATCTAATGCAGAAATTTTCACTTCTCCCTTGGCACTTGATTCATTTTCTCAATACAATTAATTAGGAGTAGCACATGCTGTGACTTTTTGCTCCGGGGCCTGCGCTCCCCTGTTTTACATTTACCTAAGATCATGCCCTAAAATCGTAATCGTACGGTTAATGCGGTACACCAGGTTTCGGCTCGCGGAGATCAAACAGTTCGAGTGGTCTGACCTTGTTTCAGGTAATCTATTTGGCTCAATTATCGTAATTCAGAGGCAGTGTACCAATGTGCAGGTAATTGAGGCTTTTAGTCTCCGGGGGACCGTCTGCCCCCTGCGGTGTGTTTCAGCGGACGGACAGAAGCGAATGCATGATATTGTCCAGTAAACAATAATGAAACATTTTCCAGCCACCAACCCCTAGCTCTCTGTTTGTTCTGCAACTACTCGCTGGAGTATCTATGATCTTTTTTCCCTTTCTTCGACCCCATTATATTTCTGCAAAGGTCACTGTTTCAGCCAGCTGCACATCACTACCAAAGCAACGAAATTGACTATATAAGACATACTTATCTTTCTTCATAGTGTGTGCCCTGTCAGGATATGGCAGTGGCTGCTAGAATTCTCTTGTGGTCTCTTGTTCCAGTCATTACAACCCTAGTAGCCCTATTAACTGCAATTTTTACCTTTGTAGGATCCAACGGGAGCAACAGTGCTGCCACAAGAAACATCTTCTTTTATGGTATTGATTTCTCACAGGTTTTTTACCCGTTAGACAGTAGTAACTGGACTTCAGTGGCTGACGCTGCTGGAATGGATCCTATCTTCAGAATTGGTGCTGGCGGCTATTGTTATGGAGATAGCTCTCAAAGCTCTGATTTAAGCTGTGTGACCCCATCAACGCCCTTTTGGTTTGATTTGCGTAGCATTATGGGCCAGTATGGTGCGCAGCATACATTTGACAAAAGTGACACACTCGAACAGCTTCAAGTCTTGCCGTTTGAGGTGAATTCTAAATGTGTCTGGGCATTGTTGATAGCAGTTATTATAGTTTCTGCCATCTGTCTAGTGCTTTTCCTTTTGGATATGTTTTACCCATTGGGCGCGTTTTCAACCATCCTTCTACTAGGCTCTGTGATTCAAACAGCCTGTGCTATATCCGCCGCAGTTTTAGCTCTACAGAACTATACAAATCTTCGCAGCGTGCTAACCGCTGGCATCATAAGAGGAAATACCGGACTAGGTCTAATATGGTCAATGGCTGCTATGTCTATCCTGAGTCTAGCCTGGTGGTTCGTTAGCTGCTGTGGAAAGTGTCAAAGAGCACGAAGAGACCCATATCAAGAGGAGGAAGGGGAAAAGGTAAATGAAGGTGGGATTGTGGCGCTCAAGCAAGAACCTAATTATGTGGGCGGTGTTGGTAGTGATGGGTCATCGGCGCCTATACCTCAAGAGTCAACGAGATCAGCAAGCACACGTTACAACTCGTTTTCTAGTGCACCATCTCTTCCTGATCGAGCCTCAAGTCTGAGTGTATCTCGCGTGGATATGTCTCACATTGGGCCTCACAATTCACATAAAAGTCCTCGTAGCAGTCGAGTTGATTTAACAAGAGGTCAAACACTTCAGCGACGAAGAGAAAGAGGAATCTCACAAACTCCACAGGTACAGCTTCTCAACCCGTATAGAAACCGAATTCCAGAACACGTGGATGAAGGCAACGACTCGTGCGGCGAGTTGCAACGTAAAGTAACGATGAAAAAGTTCAAAACCGAAAACGGTGAGAATGATTCAAGTAGATAAAAGCCAATCTAGCTAGCCATCTAGCTAATCACATCTCAGTACCGCGCGGAGCTGATTTCGCGTCAAGTCGCAAATGTCAACGTTGTTCACTGTATCCCAATCTGTGATTTGGGAGGGATTTGTGAGTATTAGATCAAGGACTTTCTCTAGATACTCATGAAAAGAGGTATCTCTGTTTCTGGGAGCAAGCCAGAGCTCACACAATATAGTACAGTTGTTGTGGTTGGCATCCTCAGCCAGGTCTCTCAGTGTTAGGGCAGGACTGCGTTCTCGCCAATGATCAACAACAGTCCTGAAACTAACCCTTAGTGAGCCATAAGTGTTACGTATATCATCCGCGATCACATGAAATAAGCCGTCTTTGGGGATAAACTTCCTGAGAACTCTCCACCCCAGTAATGCATCAGCCTGATAGTGTGGTGTGAGCTCTTTGTCAAACAAACAAGTCCTCTGTAGGGCTAACTCTACGCAAAGAATGTTTGATTGATAGTGAGGGTGATTGAGTTCAGGCATACCGCTTGCTATACTGTTGATAATCTGCTCAACCCGAAGCTCCTCTTGCTCCCGATTAGTATTGGCTCCGGGTAAAGATGGTGTCCCGGTGAAGTCTACAAATAGGTTGAGCATGGATTCCCGAAGCTGTATAATCCCTTGCACAGCATTGGATTCGATCCACCTCATATTAGCACTGTCGAGTGGCCTTATTGCAGTGCAAACCACCTCTTTGTGATACTCACGCTGCCTGTTGTTGTATTCGATAGCTTGCAATGCGGACAATCTGCCAATCCTTGCCTTTGGGTCACAATCCTTGATAATCTCTAGTTTGGAGCTATAGTGCGCTTCTTGTCTGATTGAGTATAGGGCTAGCTCGAGTTGGTCACATAGAGTGTCAATAAAGGTGTGGCCATGATCTAATTCATCCTTGATTGTTTGTGTATATTGAGTGTGGCCCATTTTTTTTTCTAACTTAGACAGAGGCACGTCAGCTCCATTTATGCTTGTCTCTGTCGATAAGGTTTGTAGTCTGCTAGCATATGCTTGCCATAAGAACCGAATTAGAGTTTGAGACAGCAGACGGCAAGCTGCTCATGCAGGCCGGCATTAAAAAGCGAATTCTTTATGAGATTCCTTGACAAATGGATCAAGCTTTATCCTATTTAGATACCTGCTCTAGAGTTCTTTCTACAGTTAAATTGCAATAAATTAAGTGGGAAGCTTGGGCTTCCGCTTCGCAGACGCAAGTCGCTTAAGTTCCTCACGCGAGAAATTACGGTCGGTGCTGCCGCTCGATGATTTCGCTGAAGTCCGTTTGGGTAGCTGCAGTTCCGCTTGGCAGCTAATAGTTTGTTTAGAATTCTGAGCTTTCTTGCTTTTAGCAGAGCTAGGCAGCTTACGCTTAGGCCCGCGTGCACGAGTTTTGGTGAGATGCTCCAGCGGTTGCTGCTGGTCATGAGTATCGGTTTTGGACCGTCTAAGGGGAGAAGTAACATCCGCATCACTACTCGAAGGGCCCTTAGCAATGGCGGAACTCAACGCCGCTCTAAAATCGACCGTGCTCGAGGTTTGACGGAGATTTGTGTTTGGAGACCTTTGCAAGCTAGGTTTCGGGGCAGCTTGTTTGGATTTCAGATTTTCCCGCTTTTTCAAAGCTTCGGGGACAGCTTGCTCGACCGCTGGTTTTGGTTTTGCCCTACGCAGGCTGTGCAACCTATCAAGCGCCTCAGGAGACGGTGGTGGCTGCTTCTCAATGGACTTGCTAGGACGCAAGCTACGGAGCGTTCTTAGCGCATCTGGCTCGGGTTCAGCTTGACGCTCAAGTTTAGGTGGTTTTGATAGTGACTTCATCCGCTCCAAAGCTTCGGGGGTTTCTTCCTCTGGTCGTGGAGAACTCTGGGCCGGACGTAATGTTCTCATTCTTTCATGTGCTTCCACCTTGGGTGGAGTCATCTTCCTTACTGGTAGTACGGGTTTCAGACTGCGATTTCGAAGAGCTTCTGGCACGCTCGGTTCCCGTCTAGGTGGCAATTTTGGAGCAGCGTCTCTGACAGGCTTTTCGAGCGACGATTGCGGCGAGAGCACAAGTTGCTCACGAAAATCTTTGATGGGATCTCCCACCTTTGGTTTTGGCTTTTTTGCCAAGGATGAGCGCGCATCTTTAAGAGATTGAGACGGAGTTCGTTGCGATGGCACTGGCTTAGGGGGAGTGTTAGCACCAGAAACAGGTTTTCCAACAGGAGACAACTTTGCAGTGGGCGATTTGCGATCAGTAGTTGCTTCACTAGCCTTAGTGCTATTGCTCACTTTTGGCAACTCCAGTTTATCTTTACGAGGAGCGAGTTTCGAGTTGAACCTGGGGTCGAATCCAGCATTCTGAGGCCGAAGAGGACGGACGGGGCTAGCTGATCTAGAGCGATGTGGGGAAGAAGACTCTGATCCGACAGGTTTACGCTCAGTTAACTGTGGCTTTGATCTGGTCATTGCGCTTGATATCCAGGAGGGCTTGGCCTTCTCGGGTTTACAAGGCTCGGGGGCAGCATTCTTGGGGTATACTAAACGCTCCGGTGACTCAGGGCTATGGTCTGGGCTAGCATGGCGTAAAGCACTCGCAATAAATCCCTTAGCAGCCGGTTTGGCTGGTTTGTTGGGCTCTGCTTGTCGCTGAGCAATACCTGGTCGAGAGGGTAGAGCAGGAGGCTCCTCATCAATTGTCGAGCTGTCTGCAATTTGCAACTCTTGTGTCCGCTTGTCCCTTTGTTGACGCAAATCGTCCTCCCGTGCCCGCATCCGTGCAAAACGGTCCTGCTCATTTTGGAGTTCGCGCTCGCTGGTGCTTTTTATCCTCTCAAAACGTTCTTTGTCTTCTTTGTGGGTTCTTTCGTCAAGTTCCTTGACACCCTTGAGAAAGTCGTCCACATCTTTTGCCCTGCTTCTCATGGCTGAAGTAAACAATACTGTGAGACCAGCCTGACGACTTTATGCGAAGGCGATTTTCAAGGTCTCACCTATGGAGAATACTTCTGGCGTATAATTAGCACTTGAGGCGAGCTCTTGGTATCTAAATTTTTCACAATTTATTCACGAAAGGCATAGCACACTTTCGGTCATAGTCTGGAAGGCTCTGGCCACTTGCCTCAGAGCAACAGTGAAGCGAGTACAAGTCTAGCTGACATATATACTCTATAAATAAATTAATTCACCAGGAAATACCAAACTCCTCTGTCTCCAACATCTCAGTACAGTTCTCAGGCGTCTCTTGGGCGGTACTTTGATTTAAGCTTTGACGCTGCAGGCCTTCACGGCGTTTGCGCTCCCGTCGCTGCTCAAACGTCTCCGTCTCTTGTTTTCCAAGGGACTCGTGGTCAATCAGCTCTTGAACCTTTTGAGTCAAAAGACTGATTTTAACCTGGTTTTTGGCGAACATGTCAAGGGTCATTGTATCGAGCTCATGAATGTAATCATCAGATACTAGAGGGACGATCTCTTTGCCCTTGAGATAACCAATTGGCGCATCGATTCTCAAGGAAATCCGGATTGCCACGATATCATTTGATCCGATCCCACTCTCCCTGAATCCACAAGACATGGCAGCGCTGAAAAGTTGGCAAGCAGCTTGATGGTCAGCGCATTTGACGTGTAAAACAAACGGCTCAAATTTGTACAGAACATAACGTCTCGGCTCATTCTCAGGGACCGGTTCACTGTGTTCGTAGTTGTGAAATCCATTTATCCAGCCGGTTCTAACCTGACGGTAGTCGTGAGTGAAATAGAGCCATGCACCCCCATCTCCTTTACCTCCCATTCGACTTTTTACGCCCTCGATAAAAATTGAAAGTCGCCCCGCGCAACTGCTGGTCGTAACATAGCGTGGGTGAGAATTTACAAGGTTGATCAGAGGCACAATTTCGTGGTCTACAGATCCTTTGGGCGAGTAGTCCACAACGCCCAGGTTTGCCAAAATTTGTTCTTTGGCCTTTGCAAAAGTCATGTAACAAGAATCTGGCGATGAAGTAGAGAAGCTAGCGCCACGGATATATTTCACTGAGGTGGCGGTACCTATTACTACCTGTGCTGACTGATTACCAGGCATAACCTGGTGACAGTGGTCTCACAAGACACATTAAGCTAATCTGGGCTGAACTAAGAAAAAAAGAAAAAAAGAAACTGTAAAAGGTTTCTTGTACAGTAAAAGGAAGGAAAACCTAGCTCAATGGACTAAACGGCATCGGTACCATAATTTGACTTTCCATGCTGTCGACCAAGTCCACAGTTTTGTGCGTAGTATCAGCCCAACCCTCGAGCTCCCAACTCTTCTGTCTTGCGAGTTTACGCTGCTCAAGATCTGCAAACTGCCACAGGTGGTAAACATGATTTAGGGGTCCGATCTGCGAAAACCAGGCACCCACTGGCTCCATAACTTTGCGACGAACTTGGATACCCTTTTGCCAGTGTCCTTCCCACTCAAGCAATTTTCCAGGCTTGAGCTGATACGTTCTAAGCTCAAAAATACCACCTAATTGGCGGGGTGCCGCAGTACCGCCCCAAAAGCCGAACTCCTGGATCACATTTGTGTTGCGACTGCGTAGAGTACCGCGCAATTCGCCAAGATAGTCGAGGTATTTGTCCTGTTTGTGAGCAGCTACCAATGCGTTGTGATAGCCTGGGTAACCTTCATACTGCCACAAATGAACAAACCGGTCCATATCACCAATAACGGTACGCCAACTTCCAATCAGCTCTGCAGGTACCGCTGGGTCTGCGTTGAGTTTAGGGTACGCATTTTCAATCAATTCGCAGTAATCCGTGCTCTTAGATGGAATGACGTCATGAATCTCGATTGAATGGACAAACTTTCCCCGCATTAATTGCTGACTAAAGCTCTGCTCCATTTCGGAGGCCTCTGTCTTGGCTTTGGAGCTTCCCCACAAAAGAGACTTTATCAATCCTTCGTCCTGAGGGATAGGTTCTTCAGAAACCTCAAGGCGAGGCTCTTCTCGGAGCTGGTACTTGCGAGAGTACTCGTCAAGATCAATAGTCTCAATGGTGGAGAGACTGGGAATACGTTTCCGTAGAGAAATTGAGCTGACGCTGAAGAATCGCTGCATCTTCAAGTAAGTCATGGGAGTGCAAGTGGGATGAGGTGTAAGAATCTGGCAAAGGACCCGCCCATGGTTTTATGCTAGAGGTGGGGGCGCACGGTGGCGGATTGCGGGAGTGCTGCAGTGGGGGGATGATGTTGAGGATCGGCTGATCCCTTGCTACTAGACAACCAAAACACAAGGGTCCAGATTCTCATATTGATTCTACTCGAAAAAGTCATTTTAGTTTGCGGTATACTACATTCAATTTACGCTGCAGTGACAGTGATTGTGCGTCTGAACCACCTCATACAGGGGAAGCGGGAGGGGACAATGCATCACATGCACGCAATCGTACAAAATTAGGATATATCATGAAATTATGAATCAAGTAGATGATGAGCTGCCTAGAGAGTATGTTGGAACCGGTCATATAAGCTCAAGGCTTGGCGATAAGACGCAAGACAAATGTACCTGAAATAGTTTCACTTTGTGCATAACCAGATCAATAAAGCTGCCAAAATTTATGACGAAATAGCTGCTTATAATTCATTTCAGAACACTGCCCGCATAATACTCAAGAGCTATGATTTCGCATTCCATCCTACAGCTTCATTCGATTCCTTGACACCTGCAATGACTAACGTTCAATTTGCAGTGGCTTGCAAATATGTACTGTTCTTCAATCATTTTTGGAGCTGAGCTGGGGATAATCGAGTAAGCGTTAAGTGTCATTTAGCGTTATGGCACTATATCAATAAAAAAGGGTGATGTGGCTATAGCTTTACGTACCTTGAGGACAAGTTGCGAGGTTTGATGCCAATGGGTATGTCAAGCACGCTGTTGCAACGATTTCAGGGTCTTTACGAAGGATCTCAGAAGCATCTCGAATATGCTTTCCATACTGCGACACGGCAGCGCGTACCACATCACGGTCATTACGTAGCTTGTCGCTGGCGTATACCAGTGCGTACCCATTCCGCTTGACGGCACTCAAGACTAAGGGCTTATCGTTCTTCCATCTATCGCTCACTCCAGCAAGGGCATGTGGCGTATTCTCCACTGCTGCTTTGACAATTGAGGGGTTATCCATGAAGTTAGGGACATAAGACAAGCTCTCGCCGTTGATCCTCACCGCTGCCATTACGATTTCGTAGTTATTTTTGAGAGTCTCTGGCAAATGATACACTGTGCACTGACTTCGTCTCAGTAGCTCGATTACAAAATCTTTATCATTCTTGATGCTTGCGTCCGCATACTTGTAGGCAAAGCTGGGGAAGTTTTTGGCTGCCAGCACTAGTGTTCGGCTCTTCTTTAGACGGTCACTGACAAACTCCATTGCTTTTCCACAATGACTGACAGCTGTATGTGCGATATTCCATTCGTCCCTGAGTGAGCTAGAAGTGTATGAGAGTATTGTACCTGTATTATCATTCCGTAGCGAGTTCAGCAGTACATTTTTGTTGGCCCAAATACACTCGGCTGCATATGGAAACCCATCAGGTCCCGCTTTGAGGCAGATCTCGGGATCAGACCGCAACGCGTAGGATGCGTAGCGTAGTGCCTTACCGTTATTGGAGACGGCAGTCATAACTAGCTCCGAATCTGCCTGAAGGTCCGCTGTAGCGTACTTTAGATTAAGTCCGTTGCTGCTAACGAGGTGTGAAACCATCTCTCTATCTTCAAAGATTTCAAGTGGTTTGCTCGGTAGTAGAGAGGCGTATATTTGTGTCCCACAGCCAGCTCGTGTGCTAAATGCCTGCATAGAGAAGGGGAGTAGCTGGTGGTATATCAAAGCCAGCTGCACATGAGGATTTGTGGAATTGGCTGCTTCTTCTTGAATCCATATTGGAACAAACTTACTCGTATAGAGCTGATACGCAAGTGCTCGTTCCTTGTCCCTGACTTGCGAAACAAAGTCTTGAGCGATCCCCAAGTCAACAGAGAGCACATTGAACGGCTGCCACAATTCATCACTCATGAAAACTGTGTAGAAACTCTTAGAGATTTGGGCCAAGTGCACGAAATATGGAGGTTTTTGCTCGATATGGCAGGCTATTTTTTCCACAATTTCAATAGGGATTTGTATCATGATTAGCGAGCCAGGATGCGCCACTTGCGCACAATTATACTCTCGCAATCACGGGACATTGCTGTTTTGTGGCACCACGCAACTTCAAGTAACTACACTGAGTTCTTGTTGTTGTAAAAATTACAGCAAGAGAATATGCTAATTCATAGCGAACTAGGCATATTGCTTATCGCACTGGCTCTTGGAGCGGCTTGCTGAGTGATCCAATATTATGCGCAACTCGTCAGAAATTAAAATTAAGCGAAGTTGACTTGCATAATCATATTGATTGCGTGTCACATGTGGGAATTGCCTAACAGAAGCACCAACTGCCATCTCTAATACTGCTGGGCATTTGATGCTTTGCGGTTTCAGTGTAGCTAACATTTTCCTGACAGTGGAGAGGAAGGCGCTTGTCACTGTGCATATGATGCCCAGGACTGGCATGACAAACGCTATGCGCTGATGACGCTCGATTTCTTATGGTGTGATCAGATGTCAAAACAGCGAATATGAAGTTACTCTCCCGCTAGCACTTATGGTGAACGTGGTCACCCCGGCTCATTCTTCACGCTAATTTTCAGCAGGAAACGTAGCTACATCGTCAGACTCCAACATGGGGTGAGAATTCCACGGGATGTAAATTTTGCTTTTCCGGTGAAATGAAAGCTAGAGTGCGATGTTGTGCATTCAAAGCAAGCGGACCAAATTTGTGGCGCCCTCTTTGGATCGTTTGATCAAGCTCGAATGCATGACTGGATTAAATCCAGAGGATTGTTCTTGATGAGGCCTCCAGAGTTCCGCAACTACTGTCTGTCGGATTCGCGAGATGCAAATACATGAGATGTAAATACCATGTGAGCTCTCAGTTCCATCTCCGGCTATGCTCGAGTTAGATCTGACTTTGAATTGGGACCCAGAGAGAAAGTTTGAAAGGTGGACGGTTGGGTGATAGCTTTCAAAGTCTGTTCACTAACGTGGATTCAATGCCAGGATAATAGCATATTTATACGGGAATTTGCGGAACTTAGTTAGCTGATTGAGTAAATGATATATTCAGTGAGGACATAGAATGCTATGAAGCTTATTACAACAGCGTGCGGGCTGGCACAACCACAGCGTGGCTTCTAGAGTATAAATCTTGACCATGCAAGCGGTTGCAGGAGAATTCCAGGTACTGGCAGGGATTTAATGCGACCCGTAATGCTAATGATGAGCCAATTGAAGCTCGATTCCCACATATCGGGCGCCAGACGAGGCAATTTCGTACGCCACTGCCGAGTTGGGTGCCGAGGCGCGGTAGGCTGCATGACCCAGATGCATGTGACCGGGGCGGCCGAGCCGATCGCGGAGAAAGTGAACATCTAGCAGGAGCTGATCAGAATATACAGCTTTAGTAAGGCATTGGTAGTACAATTGTGAATTTCGGCTCCGAATTAAAACTCGGTGGGGCACACCCCACGCCTAGCCGCTATTCACCCTTGCCCTGAACCTGGGGTACCCCACACTATGAACTGCTGTAATAGCGGTGACCATCAGCAATTTTACAAAAAATATTTACAGAACTAGATATGGTTCTATTCACTCGCATAGCTGCCGCTTGCTAAACTCACCATATATGCTTCTCATTTAGTTTAAGCGGGGGAATTGCCAAATATACCCTTACCCTAGAGCCTAGCGGCATAAAATGGGAGCTAGTCCCCGTACCGAGAGCCCCAGAAATGTCTGATATTCGTTACGACGGTAAAGTTGTCGTTGTCACAGGTGCAGGTGGTGGTCTGGGTAAGGCATATGCCCTCTATTACGGTAGTCGTGGTGCCTCGGTCGTCGTCAATGACCTTGGAGGATCCCTTCAAGGTGATGATGGCAATGCGCGTGTTGCTGATGGTGTCGTTAAGGAGATTGAAGCTCTCGGCGGTAAAGCGGTTGCAAACTACGATAGCGTCACTGATGGTGATAAGATTGTCCAGACCGCCATTGATGCCTTTGGTACCGTTCATATTTTGATTAACAATGCTGGCATCTTACGGGATAAGTCTTTCAAGAAAATGGACGCCAAAAGCTGGAATTTTGTTCAGGACGTTCACGTTTACGGTTCATACAAGGTTACCAAAGCTGCTTGGCCTTATCTTCGCAAACAAAAGTTTGGCCGTATCATCAACACTGCCTCTGCTGCTGGTCTCTATGGTAACTTTGGCCAGACTAACTACTCTGCCGCTAAGTTGGCTCTTGTTGGCTTCACCGAAACCTTGGCCAAGGAGGGTGGTAAATACAACATCACCGCCAATGTAATTGTGCCTCTTGCTGCTTCTCGTATGACTGAGACTGTCTTGCCACCTGATCTCTTGGAGAAACTGAGCCCTGAGTACGTTGTCCCTGTTGTTGGTTACTTAACTCACGAGAACACAACTGATACCAATGGAATTTACGAGACCGCAGCTGGTGTTGTCACAAAAGTTCGCTGGGAGCGCAGCGCTGGCGTTAGCTTCAAGCCCGACTCGACCTTCACTCCTTCCGCTGTTCTCAAGCGCTACGAGGACATCACCAACTTTGAAGATGCTGAGCCCGATCACCCCAGTGAGCCCAAGGACTTGATGACTATTTTGGAGAACGCTCCTAGTCTCAGCGCCAATGAGCAGGGCCCTGAGGTCTCTTTCAAGAACCAAGTAGTTATTGTAACTGGCGCAGGTGCTGGAATTGGCCAACAGTACGCTTTGCTTGCTGCCAAGCTTGGAGCCAAGGTTGTTGTCAATGATTTGGGTCCCACTGATGAAACCGTCCGCCTTATCAAAGAGGCTGGCGGTGTTGCCGTTGCCGATAACAACAATGTCACGGAAGGTGAGAAGGTGGTTAAAACCGCTGTTGATAACTTTGGCACTGTGCATGCTATCATCAACAACGCCGGGATCATCCGCGACAAATCCATGGTTAAGATGACAGACGAGTTGTGGCAAGTTATTCAACAGGTCCATCTTTTTGGTACTTACTCTGTCACCGCTGCTGCTTACCCCTATTTTGTCAAGCAGAACTATGGCCGCGTTGTCAATACAACCTCTACATCTGGTATCTATGGTAATTTTGGCCAAGCTAACTATGCTGCTGCTAAGGCTGGTATTCTTGGTTTCACTAAGGCTTTGGCTATCGAGGGCGAGCGTAACAACATCTTTGCCAATGCCGTTGCACCAACTGCAGGTACTGGTATGACCTCTGGCGTTTTCACTCCTGAGATGCTTGAGGGACTTAAGCCAGATTATATTGCTCCTCTTGGTCTTCTGCTTGCCTCCGATGCTGCTCCCGAGACAGGACACTGCTACGAGACCGGTGGTGGCTGGATTGGCGAGACTCGCTGGCAGCGCACCGGTGGTGTTGCCATTCCCATTCGCAATGGTCTTACCCCAGAGATGGTCCGCGATAACTGGAATGACATTATCAACTTTGAGGATGGTCGGGCCAACCACCCCGCTACTGCAACCGAGTCTAACATGCAGATCTTTGAGATGGCCGCTGAGGCTAATGCGACCCCTACTGGTGAGGGTGAGTTTAGCTGGAACCCTGAGAAAATTATACTTTACAATTTGGGTATTGGCGCTGCTGCCACCGATCTCAAGCACACTTTTGAGGGTGACGAGGATTTCCAGGCATACCCTACTTTTGGTGTCCTGGCTCCTTTCACTGCTTCCCTTCCTTATGACCAAATCGTCCCTAATTTCAACCCCATGAAGCTGCTGCATGGTGAGCAATACTTGGAGATCAACAAGTGGCCACTTCCTGAGGAGGGAACGGTTGAGACCGAGTCAACCCTTTTGGATCTTGTCGATAAGGGCAAAGCCGCCGTTGTAATGGCAAAGGCTGTTTCCAAGGACAAGGAGACCGGGGATGTTCTGTTCACCAACGTGATGTCCACCTTCATTCGCGGATCTGGTGGTTTCGGTGGCAAGTCCAAGCCTGATGACCATGGCGCCATCAACTCTCCCAACACACCTCCCAAGCGCGACCCTGACTTCACTGCTGAATACAAGACTAGTGAGGATCAGGCCGCCCTTTATCGTTTGTCTGGTGATTTCAACCCCCTCCACATTGATCCCAGCTTTGCCGCAGTTGGCGGTTTTGATAAGCCCATTCTCCATGGCCTTTGCAGTCTCGGTATTTCCGGCCGTCTTCTTGTCGATAAGTTTGGTATTTTCAAGAATATCAAGGTCCGTTTCTCTGGACATGTCTTCCCTGGTGAGACACTCAAAGTCAATGCTTGGAAGGAGGGCCGCAAGGTCATCTTCGAGACCAAGGTAGTCGAGCGTAATACCACTGCCATCTCTGCCGCTGCCGTGGAGTTGCCTGATGATGGATCCAAGCTCTGAGCCATATAAATAAGAATATAAAATGTTTATACTGACTATTTAGGATATCCACAAAAATATTCAATTTAGATATGAGAACATCAGTGCCATGAATCATAAAGTTCAAATAGAACCGTGTAGGGCCCGTTGACCAGCGTGGCCTCAGTTCTCTGTTTTCTATATAGCAATCACATAGTCGTACGGATTGGGTAGACTGCTGTCTCAGACAGCACTGAGGGATCCGTCCCCAGGCAAGAGATGTTAGCGATGGTAACAAGGCTGCCTGGCTAGATAGATCGAAGCAAAGTGTTGCTTCATTAAGAGTCATTGAGATTTTTTGTGGCAAGAGGGTGCCTTTCTTGACTTTGAAGAGCCAATATGCTTCCAGACGGAGTCGCTGGCTGAAGCGCTCTCCGGGACCCAACATCTACCAACTCGAGGCGAGGCCCTTATCTGCATTTTTGAGCCTCTGAGCAGTGTCAAATGGCAGGCGACAAGTAGAGTATCTATCTGCCAGCAGTTTCATGAAGTCATTTAAACAGTCGGCAACGACTTTGCAGTCGCCATCATGTTTCCAGATAATAATCTGACCAAGTTTGCCCTCTGGAGTGGGATCCATATCTATGCAAACCAAATTGTCTACCTTGTCTTTGGTAATTGGTACCCAAAATGAATTCCAGTACATGTGCTTGATTGCTGGGTCAGGACGAGTGCCGGAACAATAATCCTGGTTAACGGCATCATCAAATACTTCCAGCTGAATTTCGTGCTCATTCTTGATTTCCTCACAACTCAGCAAGCCTAAATGTACATCTCCATTGTGCACCCGAAGTGATTCTTTGAGCTCTTCGGGTAAGTCGTTACCGATGTACTCTTCCAGGTCGGTGATCTCGAGTTCAGATGCTGGTGGGGCCCATTTATGCTTTTCGCCACGTAGGCGGTGTGAGGAAGCCTGAAGAGACTCCCATGATGATTTGATTGTCAGAGTCATGGTGTGGACGCTACAATCAAGTGATGGGGTTATTTTTGAGGGGCCCATGCAGGGATTTGCAGGACCGCTGCATCCTGCAGGATGACTTTGGCATGGCACACACGAACGAAATTTATTCACCAGGGTGGGAAGTAGAGACCAATAGGGCCTCTGGTTTACCTTCTTTTGCAAAATAGACACATCTTGAAAACTTGGTGGCTTTATAAAGTCAGATCAAGTGCATTGCTATTCGCCGCAAGAAAAGAGCCAGAACGTTCATTGTCTAGAATTGTAAATCTCGCTAATTGAACTCGGGATGATAGGTTTGAATGAAAGCTCCATTCTATTATTTTTTCGAAATTTTTTACATAAATGTCTCGCTGGCCTGGCCGACTACCAAAGATGCACGCCTCCTCTTCGAGATTCTTTATTGTTGAGTATTGATGGCAATAAGCTAACAAACTCTAAATGGACAGGATTGTATCTCTAAGCTGCTCAGCTGTACTTTATACCTGATGGACGTGAATATTGTGGACTTGGTCTGCATCCACCTGGCGTATTACCTCAAGTGTGGGGATCACTACTTTGGTTACAAATGGTGGCTCGAGCAGCACTACAGACCAGGGAGCGGTTTGTGCGCTACGTGAGCACCAATTATACCGTAAAAACTAAGCAGGGACATGTGAGGGTTGCCCTGAATAAAGCGCACAATTACATTGGTATGTACACTGACCGAGGGATGCGCAACTACAACGAGGATCGGATGCACGCGTGTTTGCTCGAGCTTCCCGAGATCAAATCGGATACTTTGCGCAAAGTTTTCAATTACAGCATATTTGATGGTCATGGGGGCTCGGATGTGGTTGATTTCGTGTGCCAAACGCTTCCGATGTTTGTCGAGGACCAGGACCTAACAAAGGATAAGGAAATCGCTCAAAGCTACCGAAAACAATTTGGTGGCTACTGGAGACCATGGGGTGCACAACTAGCATCGTTAGACCGTAAGTTAGCTGCCTCTATCTCCGACGATCTCGTGAAACGCTTACCTCTATCATACCTCACCGCTGATTTGACCATCGCCAGCAAAGAACTGCAAGCAGGAAGTACAGCTACGTGTGTTTATATATATTCACTTGTTGACCAGCAAGAGTACTGGGATGGTGCACCCTCAGTAATTACTGTGGCACAGGTTGGGGACACACGCGCTCTAATCAGTGACAATAGGGGGAATATGCTTCCGCTCTCCACAATTCATCACCCTAGTAGTCCATACGAGACTGAAAGACTAACTGCGTTCTCAGACGCCTTTATACAGGTGGATGGAGGCTCAAATCGGTACTTTCAATTTACAAATACCCGCTCATTTGGCGATTTGAGAGCTAAACAGTTCGGTATATCTGCGGAACCTGACTTGACAACATATTTATTAGGCCAGGGTAAAGGTCGCTTGCCTGGCCAAGAGGCATTTGTGGTATTAGTCTCCGATGGCGTCACGGACAAGGCCAGTGACCAGGAGATCGTGGATTTGGTGATTCAGTCGAGCCAGAATTGGGGATCGAGAGGTACTCCACAACTCGCTGCTACAGAAATTGTAAATTATGTGGTAGATCTTGGCACAGAGGATAATGCCAGCGCCATGGTTGTGCGCTTGGGGGGGTGGGGACACTGGGATGGATGGACGGACCGCAGTGGCTCTACCCGCAGCGAAAAGCTCATGAGCGACCGACGACGCCAATGAGAGAGCGAAAAGAAGTGAATTGAACCTTATCCTCCTCTAAACGAAAACAAGGTGGGGCTGTTCCACTTATTTTTACACTTGGCCATCCCAACCCAAAAATTGGCTTCAGTGAGGACCACGAGGGATATTTGGTGCGATAGTTTTTTTTGCGTATTTATAAGTTATATATATATACATGTGGATATAGTTTACATGATATTCATACGTTCAACCCTTCCACTGCGTTAGCTGTGCTATCGGCGACTTCTGCCTCTTTAGACACGCCCAACATCGAATTGATGCAAGTTAGGACTCCAGCCTCAGAATTGGGAGGCGCAATGTACTTTGCGACCTCTTTCACATCGGCGTGAGCATTTTCCATTGCAAAGCTGATACCACAAGACTGAAGCATTTCGACATCATTGAGATAATCACCAAATGCAGCAGTATGAGCGGCATCAACACCTAAGGCCTTTTGGATGGCTCTGATGGCAACGCCCTTGTTGACTTTGGGGTCCATAACATCAATCCAGTTCTCAGAAGAAACCACAACCGAGGCACGGTCCTTGAACTTGTCAAATTGATTGCTAACTTCAGAGATATCATCAAAATCGAAAACTGCCAGCTTAAGGACTTTATCAGGGATACTGGTCATATCAGGAACAATGGCCAGCTCATGGTAGTAGCGGCGAACCTCATTGAGGAAGCGCTGGTCAGTGCGCTCAGTATAAGCAGATTTATGGCCACACACAACAAGTCCAATATCGCGCTCATGATCGCGGCCAATCAGCTTAATTGTCTGTTCTACCGCGCTCACCAAGTCCATATCCATGACAGTGGCGGCTACGATTTCGTTATTGTGAACTACCATATTGCCATTCTCGGCAATAAAGCTCATTTTTTCTGATTGCTCACCGAATAAGTGCTGCAGGGTGAAGAGTTGGCGGCCAGACGCAGGAATAAACGGAATGTTCCTCTGCTCAAGGCGCTTGTAGGCATCCCAGAATCCTTCGGGGAGGGTACCATCCTCACGTAGAAGTGTTCCATCCATATCTGTTGCAATGAGCTTCACATTCACCTCAGGACCAGGAAGAGACATTCTAGAGAGTTTTGAGAATAAGGCGATGGCGGCGGGCGGGGTGAATCTCAGTCAAGGTCCCTAGAGACCGTTTACTAATGACGTCATGGTGTACCAAAATTGTATCGAGTATCGAAGGAGGCTCATCAATGTCTGGGGTTCAAGTTAGATAATATATACAGGTTAATAGTTAGGTACGGACCGAGAAACGCTTGTGTATGAGATCTCGATAGTATGCCTGAAGCCCTTGGGTGTCCCTTTAGCTCGCGATTGGTTGGGGAAGGTTGGGCTCTCACACTCATTTTTTTTTGCTGTAGACCGACCGAATACGAGTAGGAGCAAAATCGCCAAGTTTGTACCCTACCATATCTTCATTAACGGTAAACTCCTGGTAAGCCCGGCCGTTGTGTACCTGAAATTTGAGGCCAATGAAGCTGGGTAGAATAGTGCACGAGCGAGCGTTAGTGCGAATGGGAGTATTATTTGCACGTGCCTCCTGTACGGGAAGAGGCACAATAAACGGCATCTTCCAGGCGGACCGCTTCAAAAGTACCAAGCTCTGCCTCATAAGTTCTGGTGAAAATTCCAAGTGGCAAGGTGTGGCGAAAATATCAGTGGTCGAAACAGAATAGCTCTGATGGCTGCAAGCCTTTCACTCAGAGCTAAACTCGAAAGCATATCGTAGTAGGTGAATTTGAAAAGATCAGACATGGCGAGCGACTGTGAAGATATTTCACGCGTGGAGCTCTTGTGGTCTCTCGAAATGCTCTCCACACTTCAACTATAGCCACCTTTGTTGTGGCAAACCTTTCGCACGAAATAATTTTGGCAGAAATATAAGAAATGGGTGTGGATAAACTGGCAGGCATTTTGTCCAAGTATCAGAAAATCAAAGATGATTCTGAACGCGCTGCCAAGTCAAAACGACGTCAAAGTGACACAGAAGACACACAAGTACAAGAGGAGACCACTGCCAAAGAAACCAGCCCAGACATAAAACCAGCAGGGCTAGTACCTCTCCCCCAACCCGAGCAGGTGCGGGACATTAAACGATTCAAGGGTCTGGAATGGGCTGTAGATCCCATTTATATCGACATTGCCCAAAGAAAATCTTTTCTCGAGTTGGGAGTCTCTGAAAAGCTCAGTAAAAGGCTGAACGAGCTTGGTTTTCAAAATGCATTTGCCGTTCAGACTGGAATTATCCCTGCCATCATCAATGCCCAGAGATCAAACAGTGTAGCGCCCTTGCCAGATATTCTGGTCAACTCGTACACCGGTTCGGGTAAGACTCTAGCATATTGTGTCCCAATTGTCGAAATCTTGTCGACGCGCATTGTTAGCCGCGTTCGTGCCCTTGTGTTGGTACCTACTCGTCCACTTTTGAGCCAAGTGGTCCAGACATTAGAAGCACTCACAAAAGACACCAAGCTTCATACAATCTCATTACGTTCAGACCGCAGCTTAGCGCGTGAATCTCAGCTTTTAAACGAGCAGCAGCCAGATATTCTGGTGGCGACTCCTGGACGTCTGAGCGATCATCTTAACGCCAATCCGGACCTCCTGGCGGACTTGAAATTTTTGGTTGTCGACGAAGCAGATAGATTGCTCGGACAATTCTTCCAAGATTGGACTAGTGCACTTGCAAAAGCAGCTCCTGTGGCCTCGAAACCGGTAGGGATGTCTCCGTGGTCGCGTCCACCTCAGAGACTAATTTTCTCAGCGACTCTGACGCGAGACCCTGGGAAGCTCAGTGCGCTCCAGATTCAGAGAACCCCTACTGAACCTCAGGTTTTCGTCGTAGGAGATGCTTCCCGTAGAGAATTCACGGTTCCTAATGGACTCCACGAGACCATACTCCGAGTTAAGACCACCGGTGACAAGCCGCTTGCACTTGTAGACCAGTTTATTCAGAACGGCGTGAAGGGCCGCGCTATTGTGTTTGTGCGGAGTAACGAAGCCGCAGCTCGTCTTGCACGTTTGGCTACTTTGATTTTTAAGTTTGTTTACGACCTTGATATCAAATGCGAGAGGTGTTCCGGTGAGCTTGCAATCACGGATCGTAAACGCGCACTACGTGATTTTGGCGAAGGGAAAACTAATATTTTAGTGTGTACTGATTTGATTTCGCGGGGTATCGATGTCAAAGATGTTGACTGCGTTGTAAACTACGATCTGCCGCTAGGTGCTCGTGAATACATCCATCGAGTCGGCCGTACAGCTCGTGCCGGCACAGAAGGCCATGCATATACAATCTGTGTATCATCTGCCGAGCGTAAACACTTCTGGACCATGCAAAATGAGATTACTCGCCAAACGAAGATTGCAGTGGTTGAGTGTGATGTTGAAGCGGGCTCAGAATACGATTCAGCATTGCAACAACTTGAGAGCGAAGTCGTTGGAAAATAATTATTTATAGCTATTCACTGTTATTGAATCTAGGGCGAAAGAAAAAGGAGGCCAGAAAAGGTGGTAAAAGAACAGCCGATCGACAGAACTAAGTATTAGAGCCTTTCAGAATGGTTCAGGTCATGTTTGATTTTATTTTCGTTATTACCGTTATTGAGCAACCATGGTCGACTGGTACTGCCTGTTGTCAGAGAACCCAGCTCATCAGCCTTCAAACATTCCATGTAGATCATCAATTCGGCCCCAGACAGCAGGGGCTGCGGTACCTGCATCTGGGTAAGCTGACATCAGCAAACAAGGTGGTCCTGTTGGTGCTCGCTTACGACCGCCCTGTTCGAGACAGGGGATCATTTGCGAAACATGTCTTGGGTGGCCTCTATGAATGCAACCACAGCACCCTGATACATTCCACATGCCCAACTTGGTAATCGCTCTCTGAATTTTTTTTCAATGCCATACACGCAGTTTCAGCGTGATGATATATGCCAAGTGGGGCATGATCGTGAGTGCAGAGAAAAATAGGTATTCGGGGAGAGTCATTTCTAGCATGCATCAATTCGTGAAAATCTAAATACCTAACCATCATATTACAGACAAACCTAAAATCGATCTTATCGCCGCTGATCTGATTTACCTTGACTGTCTTTCTCAGTACGCGTACCCCTAATTCGCGCAGGGGCATATTCAACGATAACATTGGTATAGTGGCTACAGCGAAATGCATGCAGGGCCACTAAGGTATCTCAATGAGCGTAACAGCAGATTGTAGGCCCTGAATAATCTAAGGTTCACCACCGAAGTGCAGAAATTATGATACCGTGGCGATTATTTAGCTAAATTATCGCCCGACATTTTTACAGCTTTAATGTGCTCGGACGCACAGAGCCGCAAGGCAGTGGGGGCTTGAGCTCTGCGCTGGAGCGCAGTACCACTGTATGCATGTCTGAGACATACCTATCTCGGCTAGATTAGGAGTTACTCAACATTTGCGCTGGAAGGTGAGATCATGACTATCTCTCTCCAAAATTTCTGCACTACAAAGACAGACAAGGATGCTTGTTTTCTCTGTTTTCTCGTAAAAGCTAAGTATGCGGTCTGTCTCGCCTGGTTATTAACCAGGCATCATGCAGGTCATCTTTTTACACGTGCAGGAGTCATTGATGGGGGTATTATATTAAATGCAGGTTAAACAGAAATACTGTTTCTGCTGATGCTAGACCAGGGTCAGAGATAGAATACTAGTCAATAAGATTTTCAGGATGTATCCGCTTTATAGGACTGAGCGAGGCGCTTAGCTCTCGGTTAGTTTACAGGTCAAATGCAAAAATGCGTCATGCATAAAGTTCGAGTTACGGGTCTCGGCATTACATGGACCATAAGGGGGAAGAAGCACTAATTAAATTTTCCCAGTGGGGGCTATGAAGTCATTGGAGTGTGATTCTTCTACGAGTATGAGGAGAAAATAATGAAGCTTATGAGGAAATATAAATAGACTTTTCCGGCATACGCTCTCGACCAGTGTTTCAAGGATGAACCTCCAAGAATAGAGAATGTCATCTATGCATACACGCATGCATCCGTCACAAGACAGGGTCGACCAATCCATATACTACCCCTGTGAAAAATGTGACTAGGGTGTTTTCGACCATCGAGAAAGCATACGAGGAGACTATTTACTGCATTTCTGAGCTACTTCAAGCCACAAAACTATCATATTTGCCACTCAGCTGCATACCCGAGCCCTATGTAAGTCTTGTTTAAGCAAGCATGCCCTTGTCTATGATCTGCGGTGCCGTGCATGTAGTCCTGCAGATGGATTCATAAATATAAGGAGCGCGGATGGAATGACCCCACAGACTTTACCTTGCCTAGTTTGAAACCATGCACGCTAGGCCTACTATTGCCCGTCCCGCTCAGGGATTAAACCTAGGAAATCCTCGCGAGAATTACTCTCCCACCAAGACAAGCCACCACGATGTCCCAAAAAACTACAAATTAATGGACCAAAGCCGCTTTGATCCTCGCTTCGATGGTCGCAATATGGATGATTCCCACCTACCATCCCCCGATGATGAGTTTATTGCTTGCGAGCTTGAACGTCTTGCTGATGAACGCAATATCCCTGAGATTTTGGAAAACGGTTTCCTGAACGGTTCTTCTTGCATCCGTTTGTCACTTTCCCCTCGCGGTGTTTTGCGTGACTCGATAATTGGCGACTTTAACAACCTCAGCCTTGAATCTTACTCTCACAACCCTAGCTTGATGGATCGCCTCAAGCGTAAGAACCAACGGGGTGCGCTGGTAATCACTAGCGACGACTAATTTATTCGCTATAAAAGCTCTCACATTTTCTCCATTTATTTATTGCTGGGGCTCAAGACCTCTTTGGCCATCTATACCATTTAATATCTTTATAGAATACTAGTACTGTTTATTGATTCTTTTTGCCTCGCAATGTTGTTGAGAACATGCAGCTAGGCACTGTCTGAAAATATCTCCGTGTGAGTTCAGAATCAATGATCAACCTCTATATTAGGGTAATTGGATTTATTGCCGCAGAGAGGTGGTGAATTGTGCCAGGCTCACAGGCTTTAGTTTGACTAAAATGAGTACCTCTTCAATGGAAACATGTGGGTTCAAGCAGCGTCAAAGGGCTCGTTTAAATTTAGACAAGAAAATGGATCCCAATTAGAGTCCAAAACTCTATTTAAGTTGAATATGAGAAGAACACAAAGGGTGACGCAAGCTGCAGAGCGTAACAACAGGCACAATATTCTTAACTTTAAAGAAGGGTTACAGAGTGCATTGGAGTCACAACCTTTTTTTTTTCATATTTTTATTAAAGAGTCCTAAGGACTCATGCGCTCAACCGAGCGAAGCTCTGGAACTTTTCAAAACATCACACAGTAGTTTACAATTTTCGCACTATATTCAGCCAGTCACCAATGTGGCAAAGCAATGCATCACGTTTAAAGTGTGTCTGAACCACCCACTCAGTAAACCCACATAATTCTGCGGGCTAGTTACATGCCCAAGACACGCTTTTCTCTGGAGCACGCACAGGTAGTTCAACTGGGTGAACTGAATCTAGAGCTCCATGCGAATGTGTTCAGTCTCACCCTTGAGGAACGGTTCACCTATGGTTTTAAATCCAAAGCGCTCGTAAAACCCAGTGGCAGAAGTGCGCGCGTCAAGAAATACCGGGCCCGATAGTTGCGACAGCGCGTGCTCCATCAGCTTGCTACCGTACCCTCGACCTTGATATTCCTGCAATGTAGCAATTTTACGTATTTGAGCCGGATTTTCACCGAAAATAGAGAGGCAACTTACGAATTGGTCGCCGTGCTTTATGCCATAGTGCTCTGCATTTTGATCGCCCACCACACGGCTGAAATTGCGAGGTTTGAGCGGGTGGAGGACTTTATGGCGCAAATCCAAACAATCTTCGTAAGGAATTCTGACAATTGCGTCAATTTCACCTGCAATGACGTTCGCCATGATGCTATAAATGTAGTGGGGGTGCTGTGAGGATACTAATACTCCAGCGCGCGCCTTGAACCAATGGCTATTTCTGTTGACCAGGTGTATGGTGCCAATTGGTGTGGAGATACTCGTCGTGCTAGAGCATTTCTAGAAGAGCGCAATATCGACTATGAATGGATTGATATCGAGCAAGACCCAGAGCAAAAGAAGCGTGCTAAAGAGATTAGTGGAAGTGAACACATCCCGGTTGTGGTATTTAGCGATAAGACGTTTGTGGTCGAGCCCACCAACGACGAATTGGCGGATAAACTTAGTTTAGATAAATAAATAAAGCTGGCTAACTTCCTTAACTTGTATTCACATTTTTGCGCCAATCGTGAGCACCTTACCATGGCTACGACTCAATCGTGCGGTTGCTAAATGATACTGATCGGCTGGAGACACGCGATCCCGAACCAGAACCAGAGCTCAAAGAACTCACTCGACCAGACCTTTTTTCGGTGGCAAGAGTGCCTTGTGGGGGGCATATACGATTGATCATTTGCCAAGAAATATACGCGCCCACGCTACCGATTTCACTATTGGAGGCGTGTGTTCCAACTCTAATTAGGTCTTTGGTGCGTAACGCAGGGCGATCAGAGTCCAAGGGGTATATTGAGGCGGGTATTAAGGGGTGTTTGAATAAATGTGTTTGGGCAATGTCAAATGTCAAGTCACCGGTAAAATGGGAGTCAGGCGCAAACAAGTCATCTGGTGCCTCAAGTTCAGCAAACGTTTGCGTAGGAGTTGCGATAAATACTGGGTTTTTGGCTAAGCCCGTGGGGCTGAGCGGCCCAAAACTTTCCTCAGATGGCGAGCTATGATGGCGAGTACCAACCAGTATAGCCTCAAGTGTACGGCATACTTCATTTTTATAAGCGCTTTGATGTGGATCCGTCGCGATTGTTACTGGTTGTTCAATAGCCGGACTAGGGGACTTGGGCTCATCGTGAGACTTCGACGGGGTGTACGGGCCCAGGCTCGATCCGCGCACTGGAGTAAATGCTTGCTCAAGACCTTGACGAGGCGAAACTGAGACTAAGGGTTGGGCTGTTGAGCTCATACTGGTGCTTCGCGAGGCATGGGCAGAGACATGGTGAGGGCTCTGCTCGATGGCAGGCTCACTGCGGTCTAGTTGGATGCCCAGGCCAGTAGAGGTGGATTTTTCATGGCTGAACCCGTTATTTGATGACCCAGTGTTGATAGTGAGTGGTACATTCACACGAGCACGAGCGGGGGAGCGAGGCGGGATAGTCACAGCACTAGGGGCAGGAACACTTGCGCGAGAGCCCGCGCGATCGGGAGATGGTGGACCCCTTTTGGTATATGCAGGCGTAGAATCAGAGCTAGAGCTAGCTTTTGCTCCATTGGCCTTTGAGCGGCCATTGGAGGCACCTCTAGTCACACCACAGTCATGCTTGGAAGCGCCGGATTTATTCGCTCCGTGGCCTTCATCGCTATCGTCTGAATCGAGAAAGCTGTACTTTGAAGCATTGGGATTGGGTGCTTCTAATGGCTCATCGTCAGGATCATCAAATCTAGTCTCGTCAGTGGTTTCTGGAATGCAAGACCTAGGAGAGCCCTGTGGCATCATGCCACCGAGTGAAACGCGGCTCACATCGGAATCAAGCCTATCAAATGCGTGTCTTCTGGGATCGAGGTCTTTGGCTTCATGGTCCCGAAGCTCATGCAGGCTACTGTCGCGAGATCCCGCTCTATTGAGTGATGTGCTGAGAGACGTGCTTCGTTGAGGTATCAGATGCTCATCGCTATAAACAGAAGTCACAGATTGTGGACGTTTCTTGCAGGTCTCCATTGCATCTAAGACTGCTGCGCTAGGTCCCCTGTCTGTGTTGTCAGCCTCCTCCTCAACGGGTTCTGAGACATCCAGTTTGGGCCGCAGATTGCATACCTGAGACAGAATAGCATCTATCCGCCCGAAGGGTATCTCAAGCGTCCAAAATCTTCCAGGAGTTGGCTGCCCAAATATTAAAGTATCTTTGACTCGCCAGATTTTGGTGCGCATCATTAATGGGTGTGAGAATGTCCCGATTTTGAGATAGGCAATTTCTCTACCCTCAGTGGCAGAAATTCGTAGGTTTCCGGCACATACTAATACCGGCCTTCCTACTTGCGGCGCTTCTGAAAGATCAATACGCGGGCTCAGCAAAGAGCATGAATACAAGCGTACATTGTCGGCGCTCAGGAGCGTGACAAGGTGCATGTCAGCAGGATTTGGGTAAACAATCAGGTGTTTAGATATTCGGCCTGTTATAGATAGGCACTGAGTCGGTGTTTCCCTCTTCAGCCGGTTAAATAATCGGGAGGGGACCTTGTGGTTACTGTTTATGGTAAGTGCTCAAAGATCTCGGCATTCCATTCGAGATCTACGGTCCGAGATCTCCTACGCCGGTGATGGCCTTAGATTTTAATTTTAAAAAGTAACAGCCATAACTAGTGGCATATATCATCTAGCTGTTTGAATACCTAAATATCTACATCAGGGAGTCGCAAGGGGACAGCATGCGTCTTCCAAAGGGGGGCCTTTGAAGATTAAATGAGTGAGGTTAGGTCAAGCCAGGCTACCAGGGGCTTCGCCTTTTGCGCGGAATGTATTCACAGCGGGAATGTTTGCAGCAATGCGTGTCTCTTTGGTGCCGTAGGCATGGGGTTCCAAGCAAATGAGGGTATGAAGAGGAACTTCCATCCAAGGGCTTCGCTCCTGTGGAACATTCATGTAGTAGGCATAAATACACCGCAAAACAGCTTGATGGGTAACAATCAGAATATTCTCTTGGCGCTCCAGTTCCATAATAATAGGGTCCAGACGAGTGACGACGTCGGCATAGCTCTCGCCGCACCGGTAGCGGTACTGGTACTTGTTTTCATCACGGGCCTTGAAGTCTTCAGGGTACATCCGCTGAATATCTTCATATGTCAGCCCATCGCATACACCAGCGTCTAGCTCATCCAGCGCCTTCCAGGCAATCTTGGGGTAGGGTAAAAAGCGGGCAGTTTGCTGCGTGCGCTTCAGAGTCGAGGTCCACACAGTGAGTGGGTGGTTGCCTAAATCGCTATCACCAAGGACTCTGGACACAATTTCGGGTAGCTTGTGAGCATAGAGGTCACCTCGCTCCGAAATGCTGGAGTCACCGCCAAGCTTGCCGCTCAGGTTATACTCGGACTCGCCATGTCGCGAGAGCCAGAGACGGCGAGGGCGAATATGCAGATTCATGAGATAATAGACAATACGCGACTCCAAGTAGGATTGCAGCGCGTTAACCACAACGTGCTCGCCAATATCATAAATTTTGAGATATGTGAGGCTTTCATTGGATGTAATCGGCTCATAAGTTTGTTCATATTTGGCAATACGTTTCATAAAGTCCTCTGCAGCCACTTGAGGGTCCTGCCCTTCATAGTCGGGAGATGATGTCTTGACGTCCATAACGTTTTGCATGATAATATTTCGATCATTGCATATAGTCTCGACAAAGATAGGTCTAATTCCGTTTGCCTCAAATTTCTTTTGTAGCCATTTACGGCGCTCACGAGTCGAGTTTGTGCCATCATAAACTGCAACCACATTACCAGGCTCCTGGAACCATTTAATGGTATCATCAACCGCATTTTCGGCAGCCTTTCGACGAGTTTCCTGCCCAGCTGCGTTATCAGGATCAAAAAAATCGGCCAAAGGGTGCGAGCAAAGGTCCCGGCGATAGACACCGACATTGAAGGCCCTTGAGCGAATACTCTGCCAGGTCAAGTACCGTACGATCTTGTTGGACATAAATGACTTGCCGCGGGCAGGTAAACCGCACATTATCACGCAAACTTTTGCACTACCATCGGATGCGACGTACATGCTGACAGTGTGGAAAGGAGGGAGGCCTTAACAGTGGGGTATGAACTCTGGGGTAGAGAGCTACTCATCTTTGAATAAGTAAAGAGTGTATAAATCCGTCCCATAATAAGAGAGCGGTGAGTTTTCTTTGTGTCTCTCTGGGTATTACGCGTAAAGTTTACTATATACCTATATCTACTTAACAATGGCATGCGAAGGTGGTGAACCAACTGGTTGTCCAAGAGGTGGTCCAAGCAGTCGTCCAGGTAGTGAACCAGGTAGTGCCCCCAGCGGTATGATAAGCAGTCGTGACCATGGGGGCAGTGGTGATAGCTGAAGTAGCAAACGTAGTGGCAGGGCCAAGCGTCGCGGACGTAGAGGTGCTATCTTGAGGGCTGTAGCTAACTCTCAGTAACACTCCAACAGGGTTGGTGCAAGTGCTTGGCGCTTGGTTGCCCTCAGGGATCGCAATCTTATTGTTCCAGCCTGAACAGATATAAAAGGCGGAGGAACCGTTGTAAGTAAGATGAGAATCCTCAATTGCCCAGTGAGGATCATGGGGTGTAGAACCATGCAAGGTTTGGGGGTACTGGTTTGGGTACGGGGTAAAGCCAACTTCCAGAGTTTCACCCTTGGATGTTGCGTAAAGCGAGCCATCCTTGATCTCAAAGTTGTCGATGTTGTCGCCATTGAGACCCAGGGTGTCGTCAATCTCCATCTTCACGGCGCTATACTGAAACTGGGAACCCGAGCGGATTGTAACTAGACCGAAAGCAGACACACCAGAGAGGAGAGCAGAGATAGAAGAAAGCTTCATGTTGATGAACAAGATCTGGGGAGAATGCGCGTTTATATAGCATGGATTATTATGGTCTATGCGAGTCTATGCGAGTCTATGCGTCTTCATATGCTTCTACCTGCAAGGTATCACCAAATACGCACTCGGTCAAATACAGCACAGGACCAGGATACTGGGCCTCAATCTTATTTGGAAATACATGAGCATTGATTACGTCGTAGTGGAAGAGTGCCCCAGTCTAGTCACGAACTCAACGACTATTGGGCTACTATTGCATTCGGCATGTCGCGGATTTAAGGATAAAGACACACCACATACTTGTTGGATCGAATAAGTGCCATTCCATTAAAGTAGAGTTTAGATACAGTTCGGGCCTCTGACTTGTAATTTAGCTGCTAGCGGAACGTATAGTATACATAAAATGAAGCGGCTTGTCACTGCAATAATACAGCCACCCTATTTTTAGTGAAATAATATTGTGCTTGCTCTCTTACCGAAATGTCTTAGGCTAAAACTCTCCTGTCCACGCCATGTAAAAAACTCTAGATAATATTAGCCGCCTGATATATATTGGTGTCAAATACTGAGATTGTATAGCGAAGATGCGCACAACGGAGTATCACGAGCACATATGTTCGAGATCTGTGATCTACTCATTAATGTGCGCTATTTTATCTATCCTAAACACCGTCTAGTACTGTATAGACCTAATTTTACGATACTGAGGGCACGCGTTTCTTTGCATGTGTTCATGCATGAGCATGCACAAGACTATAAATAGTATATTAGCCTTTTAAGTTCATTGAAGCCTTGAATATTTCGTATTGATCGACCGGGACCAGAACGACTATACATAGGGAGGTTATAGAGAATAGAAGAGCCGGACAAGATAGTTCACGCGAAAGATGGAGTTGAATTAGTTAACTCTTGGGATGTGCACCAGCCTTTCGAAATATATTAAATGGAGCAGATCAATCCTCGAGATTGTACTGAGTCAATATAAGAACTAACTAGCTAGCTAATTAGCGGGCTAACAAGGTACCAAAGTCGATGCAAGCTAGCGCGCTACCAACATATAGACCAGCGCAACCACTAATGCAACATGGATCGCTACATCACCCACCTCTCACCTGTCCGACCCCAAAAACGGATTAAAAAAGTTGATGCACTCTCGGAAGCGCTCAATTTAAACTCTTCGACGCTTTGTCCTCAGAGTCCAACCAAGGTGGGGTCGCCAAGCAAACCTGTGAAGCCGCTTTCCTTCCAGGAAGAGGTATACCTATATGAGCCACCGGTATCACCCACCAAGCGCCGCGAACAGCAGTCAAACAAGGAGCGTGAGTCTCTCAAGTTCAAGTATTTTGTGGAGACTACACTTCTACGTGACGATTTTTATTCAACTCTGCTGGCATCTTGTCCTCTCACTGATTGTATAGCAGTAGGGCTACGCCATGATGTGCGATTATGGTATGAGCAAACAGGTGTAAGAATTCCAACCTTGCCAACCAATTGGGGTATCGTGACATGTTTGGAGTTTAATCGGCTCGGTACCCTTGCAATTGCCTACAGCACTGGGCGCATCTGTCTTTACAATATTGAAGTCGATGTTATGACCACCCGAGTTCACCTGGACACAGGTCACTATGCGACTTGTCTGCGCTTCAAGAGTGATAAAGTGCTCTATTGTGGTGATAACAAGGGTAACGTCTACGTGGTACCTCTTGTTCAAGCCCATGGCCGTCAACGACTCAAAATAACTGAAACTCACTCTGCTTCTAGTGAAATAGTTAGCGGCCTTGAATTTAACCAGGCCCGAGATCGGCTCATTTGTGGCACCAACGATGGCAAGATATGTGTTTGGGACTCAGGCACTACTGACCGGCATTCTCTTTCATACCTTCATTCTTGGTCGCATGGTGCAGCGGTGAAGGCCATCTCGTTTTTTCCAACGGTGGCGAACCTATTTGTGACCGGAGGTGGTCGAGCAGACCGAACTTTGCGAGTTTATGACCTGAACACCTATGAGCTGATAAAGAAGATCAGTGTACCGGCTCAGGTAACCGGACTTGTTTGGCTTAACAAGTTTGAGCTATTCGCTGCAATGGGCCACTCGAGAGGGGGGCCGGTTCGTATCGGTCAGGTATACAGGTTTAAGGGTGGAAACTGTCAACTTCTTTATAACGTTGGAGATCTTCCTGAGCGATGCATATACTGCTGTAAAACCAAAGCAGGTATCGCGGTGGGCCTGAGTACCAAGAAAATAATGTTTTATGAATGGGAGGAGCCTGAGGAGCAGGGGAATGCCAAGAACCTGCGTAGAACCAGCTTGTGTACGCCTCTACGCTAAATCTATATAAATTTTTACCTGAAGCTAGATATGAAGAACGCGTTTGCTGCATTAAAAGTATCTCGCAGGGCGGACATCAAGGGCGGACGGTCTGTCTTGTCCCCTCAAGATGGCTGACATGCGAAGAAGAGTTGGAGCTCACCAAGAGGAAGCAGAACCCACGGCCTCTGTGGTAAAGGTACTCAAGCGAACTCTTCATTGGGACGAAATTGAGGAATGGCAGCGCGATAATCCCCACATTCATACCGGGTACCGCAGTTCGCACAACTCATTTGGCCCTGTTTTTAAATCTCTATTTTACGTCCACAATGAGACAGGAAACATCTACTCGCATCTGATTCCAGCTTTGCTAATTGGATCAATACTCTTGTGGTGCTTTGACCAAGTCTTACCCGCTGATGCGCTCTATAACGATCAGAGAGCATTCTTGATCTTTGGCGCGTCGGCGATTACTTGCCTTGGAATGAGTGCGACTTTCCACTTGATCAAGTCTCACTCTCATGACGTCCAACGTACTGGTAACAAGCTTGATTACTTGGGAATCTGTATTTTGATTGCTGGCTCAATGGTGTCACTTCTCCATTTTGCGCTAGGGGACCTCCCTCGTCTCCAGTATGTATTTACCACACTGCTATGTAGTGTTGGCGTTTGCTGTGGCTGTGTTTCATTATTGGAAATGTTTAGAACCCCTGCTTGGAGGCCCTATAGAGCCTCTATGTTTGTTATCTATGGTCTCTGTGGCGCCTTGCCGATAGTTTATTGCGGGCTGACCATGGGTTGGTCTCAAGCAGCTGAGCGATGTGCTCTTGGATGGATGCTTTTAAGTGCATTTGGCTACATTTTCGGTGCCTTCCTCTACGGAATCCTGTTTCCCGAGAAATGGATGCCGGGGAAGTTTGATCATTACGGCCACTCGCACCAGTTATTCCACTTCCTGGTAGTATTTGCTGCATGGTGCCACTATAAAGCACTGTGCACTGCATTCGAGGCAGCAAAAGCTAGATCTACATAAATACAACCACACATACAGATACACAATACTCATCAACGCCTCATTCTGAGGTTTAGATGCTCAGCTGAGTGGTCAGCTCGGCAAAAGCAGCTATATTACTGCGCTCGGACTCGATAAATGCAATCGTGCGCTCAAAGTATTTGCGCGGAGACTCGCTAGTCGCCTCGTCGCTGCTTTTGAGATTGGTCTCGATCAGTTGAATAAGGCTATTGACATGTTTCTCTGTGACATCGCCAGCCTCCCGCTCCAAGAAATACAGAAATCTGTTAAGAACTTCAACAAAGAGCTCTACCGTCAGAGCCGAGTCCATGGACGCGTCTGCAACTCGTAATGCTCTCTGGAGGGTGTCCAATACCTTTGCCTCATTGGTGTAGTGTACGGCATCGCCCTCTTCCACGTACCACAAATGCGCAGCCATATAGATTGCGCGGCATTGATCAGCCTTTTTGAGGAGCTTTTGCCCATACTGTGCACAACGAGAAGCAAGAGTATCGTAGTTCTCGGCATCAAGACAACGAGTCTTCTGCAATGAGCCTGTCAACATCAAAATCGCCTGATACTGGGCACGGCTGTCACTTATATTCTCTTCGTAGAGGCTAAATGCTTGTACGTAGAACTCATAGCACGCCTCTTGAGCAGAGATTTGATCCGCAACGGTGGCAACAAAATTGTAGAGCCTAAATGCTTTATCTGGCTGAGATCCGATAGTTGCCACATCGTTTATAACTTTGCCCAAAAACTTTAGCAACGCACTTTGGTTCTCATTCTTGTGGGAGCGAATTATCTTGACAGCAGAGGTAACCAGAGCGCCATATGTTTGCTGCACAACATTTACGCCCCCTTGCCTGAGGCTCTGATGGGCCAGCTGCAGAAGTCTTGTTCCTTCTTCAGGGTCTTCAGTTTGGAGTAAATAGACAAGTTCACTGAGATGTAAAGCATCCATGTTGCCGCTCTTTGTGATCAGCCCGAACAGCTCAAAGATCTGCTTGGCAACGGAATACTCTGTGATGGCAGTACCGTTTTTGAGAATAACCTGAAGTACTCTGTTAGCTACCGCTTGTTGGCCCTCTCTGGTCTGGCAGCTAAGAAGGCGTTTAAACGTTCCAAATCCAATCAGGTCCAGCAAAGGGACATAGTCCAGTAAGTTGAGCAACAGATCGACGATACAGGAATTTGGAACGCCATTTTCCCCTTCAACAAATATGAGAAGCTCATGAATGCGTTCAAAGTCGGTTTTATCCAGAGAAAATGCAAGTCTTGCTAGCCCAACGGCTATCTCAGCACGTTGCCCATGATTGAGACGCTGCTTAATGATATTCAGGTGATTGCGATAAGTTATGAAAGTCGACTGGACATCAATATCGAAAGTATGCTCAGTATCTCTTGAGATCTCGGACTCTGGCTCAGCCTTACCCTCTTTACTATCTCCAGTTGCCTTAGAGCCACCACCATAAGGCTCTTCAGAGTCCTCATGCCGTTTCTCGAGATGCTTGTTTCCTTCCTGTTTGGTAGACTCTTGACCCTCAGTGTCTTTTGCTTCGCTTGACTCCTCTTTATCTGGTTTGGCCTGTGACTCAGGTATTTCCTGATCATCTTGATTATCTTTGGATATTTCCCCTTGTGGGACATCTTTCAACACTTTATCGGCTACTTCTCCCAGAGAATCCTCAGTTTTGGGGTATTTAGTCCTTGAATCGGTATCAGTTTCAGTCTTGACGGACTCTGTGTGTTCGCCATTCTTCACCCCTTCATCTCGCTTGGTGGGTTCAAGCACCAACTCCTCCTCGAAGTAGACTCGAAGTCTATCGATGCTCAAGAGTAGTACTTTTGGTAAATTAGTTGATGGGCTCAGCAGCTCTACCGCATCGAGATAAGCAGCTAAAGTACCGAGATGGAACTCTGCCGGGAATGCAGAACAGATCACATCCAAGAGGTACTCCTGAGCCAGTGAGTCACGACAGTGGATAATTTGTTGTATCAGGGCAGGGAATACTCGCTCACCAAAATAGTCGAGAGAAAGGTTGAGGTATGCCAACCGCTCAACGTTGAAGCCAACAATTGTTTGAAGCTCTCTACGCTCAGCAGCCCGTTTAGCCCGCTCAGTACTAGGCCCAACATGCTGCATACGAACCCACAACTTGTTCATCTCGACAAAATTCGTCATAACGAACTTGACTGCGTCGTTTGCATTCTCCAAAAGGGGGAGATGGTCACGCACCCGTTGCGTCAAATAGTACCGGAGAAAAAGGCCCTTTAGAGGATTCTGAACTGCACGACACATATCAAGCATGTCCTGGAGTACTTCTGTGGTGGGCGCATCAGGAATACTCATGAAAGTAGACCCCACGGTCACCATGAGATAGAGGCGCGGGACTGCATAAGAGGCATACTGCACATTTTCATAAATGTCAGCCAGATGGTGTGATTTGTGGACATCCTTGAGATACGTGCTCAACTGCGACAATGCATCAAAGCAAGCGCTGTACCGATAGTAGTACTCTTTAGGAGGGGCTTCCTCCCGTAATTCCGCCAACATAAGAGTAGCATGCTTCAAAGAGGCCATTAGCCGTCCAGGGGTTTCTAAACATTTGCGCATTTGCGCCGCTTGACTTGAGATCGCCGATAATGCTGGCTCCATGTGTGTGCTATCTGGTGAGTGGGTACTATGGGTACGAAGTGATTAGGTGATCAAAGATGGACGCGGCCCAAAAAATCCTAGAATCTCACGGTCTGCCTGACCAAACTCTCTATCCTACTGGTTCATACGCTCTTCATGTTTATCAAACACTCGCAGACGAGCTTTTCCCTCATATGGTCAGCTCGGGGGAAGATAACAGTAAGCTCAGCGATGAGATCATAAGCTTCGCAAAATTGCGCAAGATTTACCTGCCATTGGGCATCCATTTGATCATTTCTGATTTGAAGAGGCCTAGTCCTAGTCGACTGCGCGACCACCTCGACAAAATCGCTGCGTATGCTAATTTCCGTGAGCAGCAGGTCCAGGATCCTGAATCACTTGCTAATGAGTGCGCACGAAGCCTAGTCAAGCTCAAGAACATCAACGATCAACAGCAAAGACTCGAAGAAGAGTACCAGAAGCTTGAAAATGAACTTTCCAAAGACAGGAGCGAGTACACTGCTTTGCAACAGAAAAATCGTCAAAATATCAAGTATGTCAAGGAGAAATATGCAGAGTGCAAATCTCTTTCCGCTCGTGCATCTCAAAAAAATAAACTTTTAGAAGAAAAGACCAAGGAGCTGCAACGCACTCATGGGGCGATTGATACTAATCGCGAGGCTATCGATACCCTTAAGCCATACATTGACGAACGTAACGGAGTGGTGAAAAGCGCGAAAGCGAGTATTCAAAGGCTGGAAAATGACCTCAAATCCATAAAATCTCGCCAAAAAGAGCTGCTAGAGGCCAATTCACAGCTTGAGACGGCTTCTGCTACATTAGCCAGTATCGAGGCCCAATTACCGGGGCTACAAGATACTTTGAAAACCTACAAAGATCAAAACGAGACACTTGAAGCGGCAAAGCGAAATCAGTCTGGTTTGCGTACAGAATCCGAACGCAAAAGACGGCATCTCACCTCTCTTCAAGATACGATCAATAATCTCGAATCTCAAGCGGAACAGCTGCAGCAGCAGGAACTCAAGCTTCGTCAAGAAATAGATCATACTACAGAAGAATGGAGTCATGCAATTGCGACGCTAGAAGCTGAAGAAAATAACCTTATTGAGGAAATTGGAGCGCTGCGGGAGTCTACAAACAGCCTTCAACAAAAAGTCAACAGCCAGCGCGAGTACAATAAAGACCTGGAGGTTCTACTGCAGACCGCTCCGCAAAAACTTCAGTTGGTCGAGACCGAGCTCGACAATGTGCTGAATGATATTGCAAGTATCAGAATTGAACCTCCTATTGAGCCGCCAAAACTTGCCTCCAGCATGCCTCTTTAATTTCTTGAGAGCAAGGCAGCAACCAAATTATTTATTTTTCGTGCGGTTTGAGATATATTGTTTAAAAATTACAGTTTTCACATAGTTTGTGTTATCATTTTCTAATCGTACCCTGCTAAACAACAACTTTGAGCCAAACCCGAGCTCATTTACTTATCTCTGGCTAACGGAATGCAGGTAGCCCTCTTCGGCGAGAATCTTTGTCAAAAACTCGACCTCAGAGCGCTTACGCCCTTCGTAAAGCCAATCTTTGGCAATCTCCTTGGGCCAGCCCTTAAGGGAGTTGACCTCGGCAACGGCATCAATGACCTTTCCTTGGCTCAAGTAAGTCTCGGTACGAGCCAGCACAGACTCGATATCATCACCCTCAGGCAACCCATGCTTGCGGAACATGACGGTGGAGAGGACAGTGGAAGCCAAGTGGCCACCAAGACCTGCGTTAGGAGGTACAAAAGAAGCCTTGCGAATTTCAGGAACGATCAGCGCAAAGCGGGCAGCAAGCTGGGAAACGCTAAGAACACCGTGCTCCTGTACTTCACGTGGAACGGCTGCAACAGCAGCCTCAACTAGAGGATCTTTGGGGAGAGCACGGCTAATGGCGGTAAGCTGCGGAGCCAAGCTCTGGGCCTCTCCACCCAGAATGGTACGCAGACGGGCTACCTGAGTAACATAGTCGACAACTGCATCATTGTCGCCGATAGCATTGCCTGTATCTACAAGAGTTCTCTCCAGCTTGTCGACCTGCTTCTCCAATCCGTCGATATCCTTGAGGCGGCCATCACGCTCATCATCGACGTACTTGCGAACACGTTTTGCAGCAGCCTCCTGAAGTTCAACGTACTGAGAGTGAATACGATTGTTTGCCTCAGCCAGCACGGTAGAGCGAGCAGCCTGAACCTCATTTTCGAGACGCTGGTTATAGACATCCACAAGACGTTTCTTGGTGGCCTCAAGCTCTTCATTGTAAGACTGGCCCTGAGCACGTAGCTTAGCATCAATTTCCTTATCAAAAGCGGCCCTACTCTCTGAAATCTTAGCGTTCATACCCTGAAGCGCACTCTCGACCTTGCCAATGTCAGCGTCAGTGGCACGACCAGAGTTGACATTCTGAGTATATTCATTAATCACTCTAACCAGAGTACTTAAATCACTGTTGAAGTTACGCCCAGTAATATTCGACAATGCACTTGACGGCTTATCCTTAGTCTGAGAACTGATCTCCTTTGCTTTTTCGGGGTTAGAAGCAGTACCAGGAATCTGTTGCTGAACTTTTTGGAGAGCATCGCCAGCTTTAGCCTTTGCAGCTTCTGCAACCCTGGCAGCATCAGAACGAGCACGAGCAACCGCACGCTCTGTGAGTTGCTGGACACGCTCAGGTGGGTACTTGGGCACATAACGGCTACGGGATTCGATGAATTCCATAACTGCAGCACCACCTGGGACGTATTGGGTGAAATAGTCGTAGGCAGTGTCATTGTCATTGGCCAGCCATGCACCACCACCGTAGACTGCAGCGCCGACAAGGCCAACAAATACAGTAAAATTGCGGAAACGGTGGGTTTTAGGAGGTTTCACAGGTGTTTTACCGATAGGAGGCACGGATCCGTGAGGTTCACCGGCAGTTGCCCGAAGCTGTCTAGCAAGCATGTGATTGGGTAAGCGTGAGGCTAGCATTCACTATAACGGCAATCACTGTGGCGTTGGGGACCTTATCTGAGATGCACCAATAAATAATATCTGCAGCATTGTGCCTGGATTCTTATCAAAAGGGATGGGCTTGTCAAGGTGGAGTGTATTCCGACGTTATGCTTCTTTTCACTTCAACTGACCAGCCCTGTGGCCCATAGATATCGCAGTGTAGATATAAGTAGTGACCTAGCGGAAATCAGCCCAACTGCTATTGATATATTTTGGGAATTGAATAGCCGTGTACGATGAGAAGGTCTACAAGTGTCAAGCCAACTTGGGCCTTTCGAGATAATTTTACGCCTTGGGTTGCTCCATTTACCATTTACCCAAGCTACTGCGCTACAATAGCAGTCATACATTGATTCTTGACAGCAAGTCATTCGTCTCTTGAATATTCAAGCCACATAATGTATGCCCAATGAGGCAGTACAGGAATGGTACTCGGCAGACGTCTCCCATGTCAATGCACTGCCCTAGTGCATTATGGGATTGAGTTGAACTAGTAATCCAGTATTACGAGAAAGACGGTCTGACTGGCGGGTTAATTTCTTCTTGTCCCCCTTGACTTCACCCTTTAGCCAAGTTTCGCTAACGCGCCGCGGGTCTGCATGACCCTCACCATGGTGTGAGCGTAACCACATAAGATGCAAGCCTACACTGTTCAGCTTTTGTGGGCGCTCCGAGCTATCTGTTCGATATAGTAGTTAATTGAGGTGAAGTGTAACATGACTCGTAGCTGCATGACCATTTGCAGAATGACTCCTCAGTGCAAGATTCCCAGTGAAATCTCGGTGGTGCTATAGGATCCTTCCTCTGACCAACTTTTGTGTTATTCCAGGCACTTTATGTCAGGCCTGCGCTAGTTCGAGTCTTATTCCGCACAGTCAGCATCACATGAAACGAGAGCATGCATGCGGTACGCGCTTCAGGCAGGACGCATCTAACAGTAATTGTTGAGACTGGCGATTTGGGATCTACAAAGTAGTACAAACGTATCTCTACAAGTACAAATGACGTTTAAGACGGCTTTCTGTATGCCAAGACGCTGGCAAGCTGCCCGCCCTGACAATTCGCGAGATTTAAAACTCGCTTGGCCAAGGGAGTGCAGGGCTTATGCACCAAAGTGACCCAGATGAGAAACCGCCCAAGTGCCTTGAAAATTTCATGTATTTTCACCCCTCAGGGCTTTGATTATAGTATGCAATAATCTTTTCGAAAATACAGGATTCCTAAATGGGTTCTCGCGGTAAGTAGCGCTCTAGTCACCCCCACTCGCGGGATATCAAGTCCCCGCCGGGGTCTTGGCCAGACTGGAGAGACGAGGATTCACATTGATAATTGGTTGTTATCTCGAATTAATTTTTTGTGTGTTTAACACCCACACCCACATATGTATTTATAGATTTATCGATAACCTTATTCTGTATACCTAAGAGTATATCAGTTCCAATCATCCATGCCAAGCCTGTATATGCCTATCCCCCTGTGTTGAGATAGCAGCTACCTGAATGCGTTCTTGTGGATGCCGGCAATATGCATGAAATGCTCGGGTTCTCTGTCGGGGTATCAGTGGTAAGAAGACGCGATAGGCACCGCTTTTGGCGCGCTGGGAGTCGTGACCGCACGTTATATTGAATAATTTGGGACCAAAAGTGTACACTACCGGTCGAACATCTATTCTGTATAGGTCTTTGGTTCTAGTGGGGAGGTTTGAGGGAAAAAAGGGGGGGGGGGGGGGGGGAGCATGCACAAACCCTGCAGCCCTCCAGAACACCCATGCATTCCCTGTGCACATGCATATATTACATAGTACATATATATATTCAGATGCGATACCTGGTGATCAAGACTCGGTTGACAGATATCATAACACCAAAAACCAGAGCAGCCTACGATAGTGTCCCAAGATGAGTGAAGCAGCGCAATTGAAGCTACTGTATGCAGCCGTATACACTGGATTGGAGATCATTCCCAGGTCGCAGATCAAGGAGATCCGAACTGACCCCAAACTCCCTTCCGTGGGCAAAGTATTGCACGCCTTTACCCGTGAATTAGGAAGTACTGAAATCGAGCGGGCGCACCGTAAGTTCAAGTGGTTGACCCGTGACAACAGCGATAAGCTTCTAATGCGATATTTACGGCAAGCAGGGGACGTGTGTCGCGCTGCTACTAATCTCGCCGCCACTATAATTTGGGAACTCAAAGTCAACACAGAGCAGGCGCTCAAACGCGGAGAGGGCTACTATATTCACTCTGAGCCTGACTTGCGGTATATTCAACAATACAAGAATGCTAAAGCGATGATTGTGGGTCAAGACCTCAATAAATGTCCTTTAGTTGTGGTTAAAGTTAGCACTCACCACTCTGGCGATCAAAGCAAGGACGCTGGCCGAAGATTGGTCTCACAGTGTTTTGAGACTGCCAACATGGCCCAGCCAGATAACACGGATGGGACAACACTTATTTTCGATTTGACTGGGTTCGGAATCGACAACATGGACTACTCCTTGGTCCACTCAATCATAATCAACGCCAACAAGTATTACCCCAACCTCATCACTGTTTGTTATGTTCACAATGCGCCTCGAGTATTTGAGGCAATTTGGAAAATTATTCGCCCCTGGATTGCCAGCGAAATCCGCGATCGTGTCAGGTTCTCATACAAGACCACCGATTTGTTGAGGTCGGTTTCAGTTGACCAGTTGCCGCGTCATCTGGGAGGATACTCAACGTATGACCCGACCCAATGGATAGACCCTCGTGCAGAGGATGACGCTATGCTCAGGGAGTACAAGGGACGACACTATTTGACGTCTCAACGCGACTCATTACTTTACGAGCTTGAGCAGCTAACGACAGAATGGTTGTTTGGTGAGCATAATTTTAATCTGAGAGAGAACGTATTGGCGATGTGCCAGCTCAATTATTGGAATTTGGACCCATATGTTCGCTCACGCACAATTTGGGACCGGCATGGTATTTTGGGGGGACTTCGTAGTGAGCTCACACAAGGCGGAATCGCTCAACCGACATGCCTCACAAATCAGCCTACTCACTCTCCACAGCTTGACTCAGTGTCGGTCACTGGCAGCGCGTCGAGCTTTTTCCAGGGTTTGAGGTCGGGGTCACTTTACGCTCTGTCAGGTTGATGCTTGGTTGCTTTTGGCTACTACAGGCTCTTATATCGCTCAAATATGAAGTTTCCTCAGAGAGGCAGGTCGATATTGTCTCCATTTTTTGTCTAATGCCCTCTCACCTATGCTTTAACTTGCATGCTTTAGTGGCCTTCCGTATCTAGTGTAGCTTTTATTCAATTTCTTATTTATCGCCAAGCTTATATACATTTGTCGAAAGCATAGAGTCATCCTGACGTTCGCTTTCCAGATCGTCCTTTTCAAGGAATCCGCCTCAGCTGCTTGAAGGGAAGCAACAATCATAGCTCTAGCTGAGCTTTCTTAGGAGCGCGGTTCCATTCTTACCACGACAATTAGACGACTTCAGGATCGAAAGACTAGAAAGACTATCACTGCCCTAAGCCGCTTTTTTAGTATTGTTTCCTCAGGCTACCTGCCCATCCTATGTGGGGGCACTTATCGAACGAGTAACTCTAATTGGATCCTGGGATTGGCTTCAACTGCGCTTCATAAACTTTGCAAATTAATTGCTATCGGAGGGAACGTGATAATTTGGGTTATTAGGATTCGCTGGCTTGATGGAATGTGAGTTTGTACTAGATTTACTTAAATATCTATCCTAAATTACAAAATAAATGCAAGAGGTGCGAGGATAGCAGCGGCACCGGCAATTGCAGCGCCATTAGCACTGGAGGCAGAAGAGTCCCCGGAAGCGCGGCTAGAAGAGCCGCTAGCGGCGGCGGAAGAGTGACCAGAGCTAGAGGAAGAAGAGCCAGTGGCACCAGCGCTGGCCTCGCTGGAAGATGAAGCGTCGCTGTCTCCGCTGGAAGAAGCGCTTTCAGTAGCAGATGCAGACTCAGAGCCGCTCAAGGTGGCATCCTCAGAAGAAGAGGAAGCGGAACCACTCAAAGTAGCATCCTCGGTGGAGGAAGCAGCGGAGCCACTGAGGGTAGCACCGGAATCAGTGGTACTGGATGCAATGGAACCGCCAAGTGTGGCACCAGAGTCGTCGCTACTGGATGAGCTCGAGTCATCATCGCACTGGGAGCCGCAAGGGTTAGAGCCGGTGCCATCGAGGGATTCAAGCTTAGTGCTATTACCAGATAGAGCGACGTTGGCAGCCATAGCAGCCGAATCAGTGTACACATAAGAGACATCGCCGTTGTTCTCAGTGCCAGAGGGTGCATTGTAGCACTGAACGTCAAGCTCGCTAACCTCCACGTAATAACCATCGTCACCGGCGGCAGACCAGTCAACGTTGCCACCAGCCCACTCAGAGGTGCCGGCATAAGGAGAGTCTCCTGCAGCCCACAAACCAAACTGAACACGGCAAGGGGTCTGAGGGAAAGCGTAATCGCCAGTTGTGGAGTTCTTTGTGTCCTCTCTATTAAGGGTGCGAACAGTGTTACCGTTAATGATCCAATCGATCTTGTCTTCTTGCCAGTCGATGGTGTAAGTGATGGTGTTTTGGTTCACGTCCTCGACATCAGCACCAATCATGTTTTGGTAGTTGAGAACACCCTGCCAGTAGTAATTAGTCTGGGCTTGGGTGGTCTTGGAGCCAACCATCTCGTAATCAATCTCATCCTTATTGTCGGAAATGAGAATGAAGTCGGAAATAACGCCCTCGCCATGGGAAGCTTTCATGGTGAGAGAAACCTTGCCGTACCACACATAATTATTGAGTGTGATGGTAGCAGCGGGCTGATCCTCGGAGATAATGGCATGAACTTTTCCATCGACCTCCTTCACGTTGCCAACGTAAATAAAGGGGTTAGAGTCGGCATCGCCACGGTAATCGGTGTAGTTTGTGAATTTGCTAGCGTCCAATGTATATTTCTGGTCCTTGCAGACAGGCATGGGCATACAAGAGCCCGGAGTGTTGGAGTAACGGGGGTCGCAGCCACCAAGGCAGACGTAGCCATTACCGCACGTACCTTCAATAGAACAGCAGGGGTACTCCTTGGGGCAGGCATCCATACCACTTCCGCATTTGGGGGGATCATCGGCAGTTACAAGTGAGAAAAGAGCCGCTAATGCAACACGGTTAAAATGCATCTCGTACGTGTTCTTTGAACTTGGGAAGTTGCAACGTGAGCTGCCTCCCGGCTTATATAGCATGTCGCAGGTCTAAATTCGGAATCCCTGGGTTAGGGCTTCTACCCTTTAGGGAAAAGAAATGCGCTTTTACCGTATGGCAAGTGGCTTGTTATCGACCTGAAGCAGATACAGTTTGGGGATAAAACAGCCTTGATAAAATTTCTCGATGCGCCGCAGAAATGAGCTTTCCCTAAAAACGCGTCCCGTAGCTAGCGTTGAACAAACAGCCCCGCACGAGAGGAGCCCATGTACGGTGTCGAATGAGCCCCGACGGTAACATACATGCATGATGGTTTCCTAAAATTTAGTGCACTCAGAGCTCCACAGCTCCAATCACAGTCTAACCGCTTATAGCTGTTTAATTACTGAAAGACATGTCAAGACCTCCTGCAGATAATAGAATGCCGCCATGCACGTTGAAACCGCCCATCTACAAGCGCGCGTAAGCCTCTCGGATTATTGAGCAGGCAAACATCATAGCGCATTATTTTGCGCATGAGCTTTTAATAGATCTCCAACTTCTATACTGGTATCTGCAATCAGCTTTAAATTGACTATATAACAATCCCTATGGTTCAACAACAAGCTGCCTGTTTCTGCATTCATGTATAGGTCAAACACGTCCGGCAAACTTCTATAGAGTCCCCTGCATAGTGCCTGGAACAGATGTCTTGGGTTCATGCATTACAGAACCCTCCTTGAATGGCAGAAATTAGCTGCTCGTAACGGATTTGATGGCCTTCTCACCACTCTATGAAAACATGCGGGCAAACTCACGCAGTCTAATTTTGGACTGGACCTACCCCAACTCTTACCGACCTCCATGCTTAACCCGTGCCCCATGCAGCGCCACTAATTTATTATATAATCGTGGCCTCCGGCCAAGACAACTGCCCCCTCGAGCCTGCGCCTCCTATGTACAACTATTCCAATGTGTTTTACACAGCGTAGCTCCCCTCAACAACACGAAATGGCAATGCCAAGTAATCAAGTCCTTGGCAAGTAAAGTAGCTTGTATATGTTTAGTCTGTTTCAATTATTCTCTCGTCTCTCTTTTTACCGAACACCTGGGTTTGCATTTCTCAACGCGTGGTGGCTGTTTCATTTCATTTTTTCGGAAAGCCAGTGACTAAGTAGTGCGATTGTTTAGCCCCCTTGCCAATCTCTCACAAGATGATGGTCGGAGAAGCAGGGACAGCCTCTAAACGCCAAATCAGGCTTGTCGAATGTGGCGAATTTTCAGCCACCAACCCAGCCACATCTTCTCGTGTTCCGGAAATCTAATGATATTCCAGCGCTCATTAAGCAGTTCGAGTCATGGACATACCGGTTAATCGTATCAAGCCATATATCGGTGGGAACTCATTAGCATGGTCGGAAGATGGGGATCTGGCTATTGTGGCAGTCCCCAACATTATTGTATACTCTGCAAAAGACTATGTTGAAGGGCAACAACTTGAGTTTACGCGCTCTGAGCTCTCAGACCCGGAAAATTTCGAATACAATAGGGACATCAACCCTCGATCTTCCATAAACCAAGCAGACCCTGCGTCCCCAGTTGCAATTAAAGCCGAATGGTCGCCAACTGGTATGTCAAAAAGTGGTGGCTGTTTTCTCTCAGTGCTAACTAACAAGCATCAGCTCTTGGTGTATCAAAGTAATGGCGCGCTTGGCGAGTGGTCTTTACTGGTTGACTTGAGCTGGAGTTTACCAGAGCCAGCAGTCATCGAGTGTTTTGATTGGCAGCGAGTCGAAGATGGATCAGTCTGGGGCCATTGTTTACTAGCAGTAGGAACAGATTTGGGAGTTTACGTTTTCAAAGTCAATGGTGGTAATTTTGAGTACATGGAACGCCATCAGCTCCCCAACTGTCGACTGGTCAAGTACGCGGGGGACAGACTCTTTGTGCAAACACCCGGCCAATTGACTGAACAAACAACAGGTGAGACTTGGCCGCTAGGCAACGCACACATAAGTAGCATTCACGTTACCGGGGCCGGTATTTTGGTAGCGCAGCCCGGAAAAGTCACACACCTGCCATCAGGGGAGCAATTTGCCATTTCGTACCTGGAAAGCACTGTGGGGTTCTTAGGTGACTGCAGCAGATGGGCATCCGTCTCCACGAAGGGGAATGTCTATATTCACAACCAGTTTGACACCAACATTCAGCAGTATTTCACAACCAAGCGAGCTTCGGCAGAAATTACGGTATTAGGGCTCGCCTCATCGGCAGATAGTTCATCTTTCGCCGTGAGCTATTCTGCCCGTCCACCTGGTAGTCTATTCTTCCCATCTCTGCGGTTCAAGACAATCATACTCTCTCTTCATTCGCTTTCAAAACCAGGCTATGAGCGAACTCGAATGTCCCCACGAGCTCACTGGGCATCAACGTACCTTGCTCGCGCTCCGTTGCCTGATTTTGGCGACATTGCAGTTCCACAACATCTTGACTCGCTTCAAAGCCTTATGAAAGACGTGAATATTGCGATGATGCGACTCGAAACCTATTTCCGTGTCAAAGATCACACCTCTACCATCAGAAAACTTATTGCAAACATTCTTTGTCTAAACTATACCCAAGTATCGAACCCAATCGATAAAGCGCTCCTTGTTAGCTACAGCAGGTTTGCGGATAGCCATAAATACCAAGCTGAAATAAGCTGCCCCAAGGATGTTGAAATCTCGAGTAAAGAATTGACTGAGCAGTTTGATTTTACATCACAAAAGTCTAATCCCGCTATAGATTCGGCCTCAAAGCATATCTGGAGAAGGTGCGATATCACGCTGCTGCCGATCCTGAGTATGGATACACTCAGTGCCACCAACACTCAATTTCAAATTCTTGCTGAGGAGGCAGGGGAACTGAATGGATCTGTGATCAGTGAGCAGCTGGTTTCGCTGCCGTTTTGCGTATTCAACGGGTGCCGTTTTTATCGTAAAGTCGTATACTAGACACTCTGTTACGGAACCTTCATGTAGCTGTTATTATTATTATTGATCGCTACACTACTGGATGTTCACGATTACTTGAAAGTGGCTCCACCGTTCGGATACAAACATTCTGAAACAGACAATGGGGCTTAAGCGATATGCGTGGAGCCTCAAGAGAATCGAGTGAAAAACCAAAGACACTGGTGACGCTTTCCGATTGGGAGCCGCACATACCTCGTAGTTCAATAATATCTACGTAGCTTATGAAGCGAATGAAATCATGGTACTCCCTGATTGTTCATAGCTCCGCTCAACACCTCAGTAGAGTACACACCCACTGTAGCGATTTCTATATTTGGAGTCGTTCGGGTCCTACCAAATTCCAAGCAGGCCATCATATGTTGTGAAAGCGATGAGGAGGAAGAGTTACTGCTTAGCGCTACAGAGGCAAACACTTTGTATCGTGCCCGCTTATTTACTTGTCATGCAGTAAAACTTATCGGCTACCTAAAGTCTGAGACACTCAGTTCAAAGTATCTATGGGTGCATAGCGTAACCAAAGCTCAACTTTGGTCTTTAAAGAGTGAAACATGGGTAAAAAGCGAATTTGAGCCCCTTGGTGACCAAATTTCACCATATTTTAATCACCTGCCCGAGAAACGTAGTTATTATTTGTGGTAGCTACCGGAAATTGCGCAGGCAGGGTTTGGGCAAGTAGATGCAAGACGCGTCGGATACCAGACAGACTCGTGCTAAAAGGCCCAATTCAGCGTGAAATCATAGAAATTATATGTTTGACGCGTTGATCATAGTTTTTTACACCTGAAACACGGATCAAATCCTTATTTCCTAATCGGGGTCTTGGGTCGCCGGTAAATGCACCTTGTCTCTAGCTTAAATTCCAGCGCCCAAATAGGGGTGGGTTCACTGGAATGGAATGGCACTGGAATGCTCAGACCACATGTATCAAATGTACAGCTAGTTCCAAGTTAAAGCAATCCTACTCCTCGTTATCATATTAGTATTGATGCCAAAAAAAAACCTCGCCTCCTGCATTTCCCCAGAGCACAGCATTGCATGGTGCATGCATGCGAGCAGTCAGCGTGGTTGACTTCGTATATAAGAATGGTTCCGCCCGCAGTAGCAGTAGATTTTTCTTCAGCATGGGATTTCTCGGATCCAGTTCTACACAAGACAAGAGCTCAGCCGATAAGCAACGAATCAATGATCTCGAGGCCCAACTTCAGGAGCTCTCCACCACTGCTGCTGCCGCCTTGGACCGAGTTTGGGAACTGGAGCAGCAGTTAGAGTGTATGCAAAGCCCGTCATCTCGGGGTTTATCGCGTAGTCAAAGCACAAGTTCAAACGAGAGCTTTGAGCTAGAGCTTAGCGACCAGGAACGGCTCCGTAAGCTTTGCAGTGCCGTAGACACCATTCACAAGGCCCGTAGCGAGTTGCGTGAGCCCGTATACTTCCGTTACGTTTAATTTATTTCTCTAATAGCTGCTGTAGCATACTTTTTTTCACTACCTATCCCTTTAAAGCCCTCTACCCACCACTTACAAGCACTGGCTGTGCTGTCGGGACATTTGCTTCTAAAGTTTGACTGTTTCGAGAGTCGCTTCTAACTTCTACCTTTTTATTAATCTGTGATCATGAAAAGAGCCGGTCAGCAAACGCTTTTGTCGTTTTATAAAAAGCGAAATGTAGAAACGTCTGCTGCAAACGGCGCCGGCACCGACTCCGACGACGCGTCGCGTAAATCAACGGCCGGCATCACCGCAGTTGAGCTCAAAGAAGACAACTCGCCATCGAAAAAAATCAAATCCGCCAATCAAACTGAAATCAACGCGTCTAGTGATTTAAATGTGATTTCAAGTCGAAATGAAGAGCTCAGCGACAACCCAGACAATGCCGCAGCAAAGCTACCGGCCTCAGCAGGGGCACTTATCACGTCCTCCACGTCAGAAAATGAGGAAATAATTGAGGATTGGCTAAATTCCTTATCACCAGAATTACGTGAATTACTATCCAATGAGATAGAAAATATTGGCGAATCTTGGCTCGCCAAGCTTTACCCTGAACTCACTAAACCATACTTCAAATCCCTCAAAGAGTTTCTTAAACTACAAGAGGCTGCAAAAAAGACCATATTTCCACCAAAACCCGATATATATTCCTGGTCAAAGCTTTGCCGTTTAAGTGATGTGAAGGTAGTAATTCTGGGCCAGGATCCGTATCACAACCACAATCAGGCGCATGGGCTTGCCTTTAGTGTGCTTCCCCCAACTGCAATTCCTCCCTCACTACGCAATATCTATAAAGAGCTTGGTAACTGTTTCCCGGACTATAAGAAACCTACGAGCGGGCTTCTTACTCCTTGGGCCAAGCAAGGCGTATTACTGCTCAATGCGTGTTTGACAGTTGAAGCACACAAGGCAAATTCACATGCCAACAAGGGCTGGGAAACCTTTACAGAACGTGTTTTGGAACTCGTAGCGAGGAACAAAAAAGTCGTCTTCATGGCATGGGGCACGCCGGCGTTCAAGCGAATTTCCAAAATCTGCCCTGATAAGCGACACCTAGTCCTCAAGTCGGTACACCCAAGCCCTTTATCAGCCTCGCGAGGCTGGTTTGGCTCCAAACATTTTACTCAAGCAAATGACTGGTTAGAGGACAACGGTTTGCCTAGGATTGACTGGCAGGTGTAAATACCATCAATAACGTTAATGAGCTCTATGAGCTCTGTATATTTTAAGCTTTCCATTTACTTTTAGTTGTTCTATGATCGTTCCACAGTTCACTCTGTTATATTATCGAGAACGGAGCTGATAACCGTATCAGGTAGGTGCCAATAGCCGCGCATGTATCCCTATTGTGATTATAATTTGCCAGATTGTTTCCAAAGCATTCAGTAAGCAATTTCAGGAATCGCAGCTCTAGCACTGTACTCAAAGAACTAAACGGGGCACCACACCACGCATGGAATCTCCTGCGCAATCTTCGAGTCCAAAACTACTCATCGCGGGCATATATAATTACATCGCCCTCACGGCGTGAATCATCGTGGAAGTGACTATTGAAAAACCGTGCAACCTCGTGATATCCGGGAGGTACATATGCGAGTGCTGCAAACACGGCGATATGTGCGGTCAGTTTCTCGGGGTGTTTTTCCAGAAATCCTTGAGGGTCTAGATAAAACTGATCTGCTTCATCAATATACGATTCACGTTCCTCGGGGGCAATTACAACCGGGGGATCACAATTGAGCGATTGGATAGTCAATGGCCGCTCGCGATGGAAGTGTGCGTAGCCTGGGGTTGAATGGCATGGCATCAGGAAAGTTATATTCGCAATTTCCGAATTACGGCGCACATACTCGGCAACATCCATGACACCCCTTTGATGGATATGGCCCAGATAAAAGCCCACGACTGAGTTGATGGCGATAAATACCCAAAGAAACCTTTTCCAGCCATTTCGTACTAGTTCTTTGGCAAAAATAATGTGGAGCAGAGGCAAGAGGTAAAAAATGAATCTGAACTCCTTGTGGGCCAAAAGCGAGTAAATTGCTACTTGGGAAATCACAATAGAGGCAAGAAGTCCTCGTCCTCTCATAATCCCGTAAACTGTTACCGGTAGGTATCCAACAAGAAGCATTGGGATCGCTGAGGAAAAATAAAAGTGAAAAGGCATCACCCCATAGTGATGGCTCGCCTTGTCACCAATATTGGCTGAGACAAAGGCCCACAAAGGCCATACACTGAATTCATAGAACCAATTATCAAACAAAAAGTTCATTCCGTGTGCAAAAAGCGCTAGCGCAGCTGAAATACCTATGACACCCGCACGGCGCTGGGGAGTGCTTGCCCACAGCAGCCTCACTCCCAAGAAAATCCACAGCAATGCGTTTGTTGGTCGCATAGCGATTGCCAGATGTGCCAGTAGAGAAGATGCTACAAGGGCCTTGTAAGATTGGCCTTCCCAGGGCCAATAATAAAGAGCTATGACGGTAAATACCATCTCAAAAGTGTTACCAAAGGGGCGAGTACCACAGAAATAATAAAATGCCGATCCTAACGATGCGTATACTGCTATTTTACCAACCTGAGGGCCCTCTAAGCGCTTCCCAAGCTTGTAGGTGTAGATGTCACCGAGCGCGGCAACTATACCTTGGAAAATACGGCACACTGTGATCAAATCGGCCCCAATTAGTTCAGAAAATTGGAATAGATGTGTATAGACCACCGGCACAAGGCACCCGCGCAACCCGAATTTCCATTCCCAAGTTAAGGTCCCGTATCCATAAACTCTGATATGAGCGGGCTCAAACGCCTGGTAGTACTCGTCAGGTTGAAAAAAAGTGGAGAGAGTTAGTGCATTTATGACTCTAAAAAGCACAATCGCACCGACAATGCACCACTTGCGCACCACCATGAGTAAACACGTCCTTTCTCTCGGGGCAAAGCCTCGCGCAGTTCCCATTCGTTTGGGACAATGGAAAAAGTTAAAAACTGATTCGACCCAGGATCGAACTGGGGACGTTCTGCGTGTTAAGCAGATGCCATAACCAACTAGACCATCGAACCGATTCGGTAGCCGTCCTGATCAGCTTTGGTCAATCGTAAAACGGTCACGTGACCCGCGCGGAAACTCTCCAAAATCCAGCTATTTCTAGGTTTTATCATCTTTTATATTGCTAATAGTGTCTAATCTAGTTCTTGAAGCCTTTTTTTGCTACCCAGGACAACACTTTCCCTTGTTGTTTTCCTTGCATGCGCGAAAAAAAGAACGTAGCTTCAAGTCCAGTGCAGAAATTGACAGACCTTTTACATTTGCTAAACTATTCCTCTAATGATATCCTTGATTTTCTATAACTCAACAATGGTGTTACGCTACCAATAATAACACATACTACTACTCCCTCTAGGTATTGGACCAAGTTCTATCACTCATAGCCTAGGTAGGAGGGAAACTCTACTTTCACCAATAAGTATATAAGCTCTATTCAGCTCTCACGGGCTAAGGGCTTCGCTATCCTGCGCACGCGCAGGAGGGCATGTCCCGCGTGCCTACACCACGCGCCTGCTAGCTGCCGAAATTTGATCGAAGTAGCGGGCACAGCGCTAGTGCATGTAGTTAAGTTATAATCCTACAATATGACGTCGCTCTGACTGTCTCGCGAGAAGCGGACCCCCGTATGAGTGCGGGAGAAGGCCAGTCAAAATAAAAGAAGGTTGACTCCTTGATGGGTACTGCGTTCTGCATCAGATCGCCCGCTGCCCCATGGTAGAACAATTCTGGGATGTGTACGTGCCTCACTCGCCCACACCCACTTATAAAACTGAAGACTCACTCTTTACTATGAGTGAGGTTAAGAAAATGGTCGAATACGCCACTCGAATGGATGAGTACTTCGACCAGACTGATGAAGAGCTTGGGGTCCAGAACTCCGAGCGCCTTCCCTATTGATGAGCCATGGCTTATCCCCCCTTATGGTGTTCTGTTTCATCTAGTTCATTGCACAAAACAAAAAGCAGCCCCCTCTTTTGAAGTTTCAGATTTACCAAAATTTCGTCGCTGAGTTCCACACTGGCCTGAGTAACTTTGAGGAAGCTGTCCGCCAGCGTGCTGGTAGACGGTGTCGCAGACCGCTACATTTCGAGGCTCTGAAAATTTCGTGCTAAACTATGGCGCTTGATCGCTGTATTACTGTCATTGCAGGTTACCTGCATAAGATATAGCTAGTTATGTACGACGCGCGCTCAGGAGCGCATGAGTCCTTAGGACTCTTAAATAAAAATATGCAAAAAAAAAAGCGTTACTAAAAGGGCAACGAGCCAGCATTGTTTTTTATCTCTCAGTCGCTCGCTCGCTGACTCTATAATTATCTAGAAAAAAACCAATAGCGCATAGAGATTATGATTGGCAGAGAAGAGATACTCGTGAAAAATATGAAGCTGTATGATGGCAAGCATGGCAGCGGGCAAGGCTTTTCCTCGCAGTGTGCAGTAAATCCAGGTCAATTCGACCTTTACGCACTTAACGCGCTTCTACGTAGCTAAATTAATTTAAATAAGGCGAGTCGATGCTCGCAGTCAAATCTCTCCGCTGAGAATATGCCGGAGCGGCAACGACAGGGAGAATTACATGTTCGTTCGTGTAAGTGCAGTGCACTGGCATCTTTGGCCTCATTCGATTGATCTAGCTCGCAACGGCTGCGTGGAGGTATCTGTCTACACCCACAGGACGACACTTACTGGGCTAGTAGCAATTCAGCGAGTACAAGCAAAGCCCTTGAAAGTATTACTTTAGTGGCTATAGTTGTGATCCAAGCGATCTAAGTACGCCAGTCAGCTAAAGATACCCTTTAACTTCGCTAACGCGCATCGAGATAAATTGACTGAACCCATCAATTCCCAAGAATTCGCGAAGGCAAATCTTTTCCTTCGATAACTTCATCGCAAGCTAGATGATGTATTAATAGGTGGTTTGAATATGAGGCTGAGCTCCTCTGCAGATCGACGAGATCAGAATTGGAGTGCCTTACGAGCTTATTTTCAACAGAGACTGCGTGACACTCCGTTCAGGGTCTAAGCAGAAAAATTAAAAAACTAGATTTGCTACAAGGGATCCACAACCTTATTTAGGAAGAGGTACCAGAGGTACCAGAGGCGTTAGAGCCGGTGCCTTGAACGTACTCGCTAGCCTTGTTAATGTACTGGCCCGCGGTGTCAAGGGCGCTCTTGGCAGACTCACCGAGATTATTCTGAAGGTTGGCAAGCTGCTCTTTGCCCTGCTCAAGGAGGGAGGAGTTAGCGTTGCTGACATCCTTTTTAGCATCAGAACCAACATCAGCGGCCTGCTGTGCGACTCCCTTCTCCTGCTTAGGCTCAAATTCCTTACCAACCTTGTCGGCAGCGTCGGTAGCGTACTCCTTGGCCTTGTCAAGAGTAGACTTCTGGGACTCAGGAGTAATCTTGTCGGAGACTTTGTCGGAAAAGTTCTTGCGGAGAGGATCAGACATTTGTATGAGAAACTGTGGGCAATGACCCCGCTTATATAGTTTTGAGCCCCATGCATGACCAGGAGCTAAACATGCATGGCCGCTGTACACAGGATGTGGTGGAATTTTCATTTTCAAGCCGTTAAAGAGAGTTATGCAAGCTCACTTGCTTCTCATGAGAGCCTAAATGGATTCAGTAATCCTATAGACATGCTTTACGGTGCCACCAGGCTTTAATTTGGCAGTTCTCCCACATAACTTGGACGGAGTTGTGCACTTTGCTAGTGCATATGCATATGCACCCCTAACATGTTTGTGCAGCTTGCTCTCAGTAGGCTCAGCCCGCCCACCAACATGGGAAGGTCAAAATGTAAGACAAGTGATCATTACTTTCTTCGCGAGAATCAACTAGGCTTGAGATGGAGTGTATTTCGTGTCATAAGCAGACTGTTCAAGCACCATGCATGGCAGACCTCTGACGCAGTGGCATATGCGCCGCAATCTCCTGCACGAATACGCTGGGGCAAAGCTATGCGGCTGTATAGTATTATTCTAGAATATGCAACGATATCTGACTTGATGCTCATGAGACCTGAGACAAATCCTAGCCTGGAAACTATTAGTAACTAAATTATTCCTCAGACCTGCCACAGCTCTAGGGGCCAGCTCAGTGAGATCGCTCGCTGGCTTTGTTTGTGAGCGCTGCGTTCACAAGGATATGGATCCGCCAGTAATCTTTGGTTGGAGCTCTTCCCGGCGTTTAAGATAGTATGCTAGGCTCAAGAGCCTTGGGACTTGGTGTGTGACCACGACCGTCAATCATCAGATTATGGTAGGCACTTATGCGTAATCTAGAGCATAACCCATCTCTCAACTCAAATGTGTGTCGGGTAGAATAACTTGCTCGGGTAGCTAGAGGTTTTCTATATATGCATGGTGTGATATGTACTGTAAAAGCCCAAGCAATCCTTGTATGTGAGGTAATGGAGGCCGATGGATTGTGCCGAGACTAAAGTCTCAAATCATTCATAAGCTTTGCAAGCTCCTCAATTGCAGGGTCCACAGCTGATTTTCCTTTCTTTGGGCTTTCATAATAAGTATCTAGTGATCCTCTTGATACTAGATTCGTGGGCAAGAGTTCTGGGGCGTTTTGAAAAGCATGGCATTGATCGAAAGCTTTCCCATGGTACTTTGAAGTCTTTGCTAGCGGTGCCGTGGTACTGTAAGAGATCATGATGTGTTATGTGGACGAGTTGTATGTCGATTTGTTCAGGCAAAGCCGGATTGAAACTGATTTATGAGAGCGCATGTGATGGCTGTGATAGCCACTAGGCATCACACTATGTGAGGTCATGTTGTACGATTTCATTTGAGAGTGGGACTGTACGTTCCCTGAATTTTTGTATCACGATACCATTTTATCTGACAGAAGGTTGGCTATCTCGACTTGGACCCTAAAATTTGGCCCAGATGTCCTGATTGATATAAAAAAGCGTTCAAGAATTCACAGCTACTCTCAATTGATATACTGGAAGACTTCAATCGGCACTTCTCAGAAGTTCAGCTTTGTGTACACCTTTATGCAGGATCCGAACGTCCATTCTGGCAGTGGAAGCATGGCTGTGCAAATCAAGCTACACCTGTACGGTTGAAGATACTCTCGCATCAGAATATTTATCATGAACGGTATAACGGCGGTCTTACTCTCGCTTAGGCGCGTGGAGATCACGGTGTGGGAACCGCTTGCATTGCGTCTGAGATGAGGCACAGGAACGGCTAGAACCATAAATAGTTACCGCAAGGGTACCGAATTAAAAGAGACCTTATATGTCACAAACTTGTAATAATGAAATCAAACAAAAAAAATTAGTACCTCAAGGTTTGGCAAATGGCTCACAAAAATGTCAAAATCATTTTAGTCACCAAATACTCTGTTCAGATTGAGAGTTCATCGTCGTCAGGGACTTAACACGCCACAACTAAAAAATCTTGGCGGACAACTTTTTGGAGTCGATCGAGACAATCTGAGTCAGGACGCCCCTCAGAGGTCAATTACTCGAGTGTGTAAGTGTTTGGCGCGCCCTTGAGCTCTGAGGTAGAATTCGTTGAGGGCTGGTCCAGCGTCACAATAGATTGAGATCTAGGTTCAAGTACAGAAACGATGCGCCCGGGACTACCCTCAATCGCCACAGGATAGGCTGAATCCGAAATGTAGCTCTGAATGTACAGGCCAAGCTCTCTATGTTTACCAGAAACATCGTATCAGTGGGGACATTTGATCGCAAGCAGCGCCTCGCCTAATATTTAAAATTAGCTATGTAGGAGCGCGTTAGGTGCACAAGGGTCGAATTGACCTGAAATTAAACTGCAAAACAAATCTTGTTGAAATCAGGTTAGGGGTTCTGCATCAGAGTATTTATACAGTGAAATTTTATTTAGTAATTATCTGGATTTCCTTAAACGCTTTCGCCCGTACTTCGTTGACTTTTATCTCTGCCTTCCAAAAAATCTCTCCACTAATACGATGCTTCTGGCAAAAATAAAGAGCTTGGACTGTACGTCCAAAATGGGTAGAGCACAAATGATTCGACCCAGGATCGAACTGGGGACGTTCTGCGTGTTAAGCAGATGCCATAACCAACTAGACCATCGAACCGATTTAGGCTCGAAAAATAAGACAACAGCCCACTTCTAATTTTGTCACGTGACGTCGCAATAAAACAATAGAAAACATGGCATCTACCGTCTTGTCATTTACTATCGGTGGCACTCTCATGAGCCGCCAAGTGTTAACCTAAAGCATCTGGTTGACTTTTTAATGCGTTGGTTGACGCGCAAGGGTACTCGGTTCCCGAGGGCCCGCCGCCGCCCTGCGGGTTGAGAAGTTAGAGGTGCTCTCCGACCGCTGTCGTGGCTATGTAGAAATTTAAGG